>JAJEJO010004542.1:67141-129078 GCA_020662805.1 Glaucomys volans
TAAATAAAGTTTCATCAACAACTAATAAAAATATTTTTTAAAAAAAACCCAACCAAAGCAAAGAAACAACAACAAAAAAAACCTAGTTTTGCTCAATACAGATCAAAGATCAATTCAGTTGTGGGTAGGATGTTTATTTTTTTTTACTTATCATTTTCCAGGACATTTTAAAACCTTTCAAGGCCTTAAAAATTAGAAAAAGGTCATGATGATTTCTCCAAAATTCATCAAAATAAAACTGCCTTTTTCAAAATCACATTAAGCTTACATATACATTGAAATGAAAATATATATTTTTTCTTGGTTTTTCTGATTATAAAATTTTGGATTCATTCCTAAAAATCAAACCTCCCTCTCTCCTCTATATAGGTAAAGGTCCTTGTGTTGTGGGTACCCCACTGTTCTCCACCAATACAACTTTTAACTTCCACTTTAACTTTGAAATAAACCTAGATATCATGAACAGAACCCACCTGGAGTCTCCACCCGGCGGTAATGGTAAGGGTTAATGCACACCTCTTTCTGTTTGGAGCCAAAAGGGAACTCACAGCATTCCAAGGGCTTCAGCTCATGGTGGGACTGGAGATCCGGCCAACGCCACACCCGGCAATAAATGACGTGGGGCAAACCCTTGCGGTGGGACACCTGCAGGCGCCCATCCAGGGACCTGGGGATGGTGACACATTTGCTGGGTTGCCCAGGGCAGCTCAGGGCCCTCTCCAGCTCATCCATGGCTCCTTTTTTCTTCTTTAATTTCTTCACTAACGAGTCCACGGCCTTCTCCGCCCACTTCTCCTCTTCATCTCCTTGCTTCCAGCCGAGCAGTCTCTTCACTGCGGGGCTGGTGAAGGAGAAGAGGGAGCTGATGGGGGTGCTGGGGTGCATATGAGGTGGACCACAGATGTCCCCACACACAGAAACCAGACTCACAGCCCTTCACAGCCTGCAGGGCCCGGGGCAAGTCAGTGGCCCGGAACTCTCCAGGGAGGGCATAAGTACAAATTTGCCTTTTCTTCTGGAAGCAACTGTGACTGATTCCAGTTGGGAAGTGTGCGGACTTCTTCCTAAGCCCTTGCATGGGTTGGCCAACTCTGAAAAACAAAGTGAGATTTCAGTGATTCAGTGATTATCAGGGTGATTTTCAGCAAAAGAAACCGTTCCAAAGTTTTAACTTGAAAATTCAATCATCTTTAATGCTGCCCTCCCTTTTATCCCTACATCCAGGTCTTGGTCACTGCCTTAAAAATCTCTCAGCTGGGCGTGGTGGCGCACGCCTGTAATAAAAGCGACTTGGGAGGCTGAGTCAGGAGGATCGCGAATTCAAAGCCAGCCTCAGCAACTTAGCGAGGCCCTAAGCAACTCAGTGAGACCCTGTCTCTAAATAAAATACAAAATAGGGCTGGGGATGTGGCTCAGTGGCCGAGTGTCCCTGAGTTCAATCCCTGGTTCCAAACAAAAAAAAAAAAAAAAAAAAATCTCTTTCAGAATTTGTCTCTATTTCCGCAACACGTGGGGTCTGGACCTTCTGACAAGAGGGACTCCCTCAGACCATGGTGGCAAGCTCTGACTTCCCTCCTGCCCTCCTCCTGCTATAATCCATTTATTCCCCAACTGAACTTGGACCAAGTCATTTTCCTATTTAAGAAATGACGCAGTTCCTTGATTTCCTAAGTGTAAATTCCACCTGGGTTTCTAGGGCTCCTGTGCTCTTCCCTCAACGTACTCCTCTTTCTTTCTTTATAGGTTGCACAGGTAACCTGCCCCACCCCATTGTAAGACATGTATGCAAATGAAAAGGGAAAAAGAATTAGGATCACTGTAGTCTCACCACTGGGGACAGCCGCTCTTGAACCTACCTTCTTCCAAACTACCTGATAGGATGGCAGTTCTCAAAGTGTGTCCCAGGAATCCCTGGGAGACCCTGAGATTCTTTCAGGGGGCTGTGAGTTCCAATGACATATCTGTGTGAGCTAAATCCACTTCTTGCACTTCAACCAAAACAACAGATCACAATAGGTTGTGTGCAGAAGGGGATATGAGAATATGGGTATCCTATTAAACCTGACATTAAGGAGACTTGTAAAGACAGAAAACAATGGCACTCTTCTCACTAAAGTCCTTTGGAAAACATAATTT
This sequence comes from Glaucomys volans, assembly GCA_020662805.1. NCBI lineage: Eukaryota > Metazoa > Chordata > Mammalia > Rodentia > Sciuridae > Glaucomys > Glaucomys volans. Next base: position 69,278 of record JAJEJO010004542.1, read on the forward strand.
TTAGTATAATAATATGCTTGTGTTTACATATGATGGATTTATTATTTTTAATGAATCAATAAGTATTTCTAAAAATGTCTCAGTTTTAATTCCTAAAATGGGAAAAAACGACAGACACAACCCACACACAGGTTCTCTGGAGTTCTGCATAACTTTTATAATGAATGGGGGGGCTGGAATTGTGACTCAGTATTAGAGAATTTGCCTAGCATGTGTGAGGCACTGGGTTCGATTCTCAGCACCACATATAAATAAAATAAAGGTCCACTGACAACCAAAAATATATTTTTTTTAATTAACAAAATTAAAAAATGAACAGGGGTCATAAGAACAAAACAGTTTGAGAAGTGCTTTTCTCCAAGTCCCACACAGTCACAAAATAGATGTGAACATCAAGAAGTGCTGTCCTCACATCTGATGCTCTGCTGAAGACCAGCTGGATCCTTCACCCTTTCATCTGAAGGTGGCACTCCTTCCTGGGCATTCATCAGACCCATTGAAGTTTCCTGGGGCAGAACTGCACTTCCTCTACTATGAAAGCACTGGCTCAAACAAAACCTCCTCTTTCTTCCAGATTTTAAAACCAGCCACCTCATTAATGTTCAGAGTGGCTGCTTCTGGTCACAGTTTGAAGAAAGCTGACTCATTTTAGTCTCTGGGAAACAATGTAGCCCACAATCTCCAACAATTGCTCGCTTAATATGCATTAAATATAATTTTCCCCTTTGCTTCCCTGGAGGGAGAACTGAACTGTTCCCAGTAGCATTATGGGCTTTTTGTTTTTAAATTAGGTATTGAACACAAGGGCTCTCTACCATTAAGCTATATCCCTAGTCCTTCTTTTTTTTTTGGTACTGGGGATTGAACCTAGGGGCACTCGACCACTGAAGCCACATCCCCAGCCCTATTTTGTATTTTTATTTACAGACAGGGTCTCACTGAGTTGCTTAGGGCCTCGCTAAGTTGCTGAGGCTGGTTTTGAACTCGCGATCCTCCTGCCTCAGGCTCCCAGGTGCTGGGATTACAGGCGTGCACCACCACACCCGGCTCCTAGTCCTTCTTTTTTTTTTAATTTTTAATTTATTTTTTTTTTGTTCTAATTAGTTGTACATGAGAGTAGGATACATGTATACATTTTGATAGATCATACATAAATGAAGTGTAATCTCTCGTTTTTCTGATTACACAAATTGCAGGATCATATCAGTCATGCAGTCATATATGTACATGAGGTAATGATGTCTGTTTCACTCTGCTATCATTCCTACCCCATACCCCTTCCCCTCCCTTCACTCCCCTCTACCTAATATAAAATAACTCTATTCTTCCCTATTCTCCCCCTGCCCCATTGTGAATTAGCATCCCCATATCAGAGAAAACATTAGGTGTTTGGTTTTGGGAGGATTGGCTTATTTCACTTAGCATCATATTCTCTTACTCCATCCATTTGCCAACAAATGCCATAATTTCATTCTTCTTTAAAGCTGAGTAATATTGTATCATGTATATAAACCACACTTTCTTTATCCATTCATCTGTTGAAGGGCATCTAGGTTAGTACCATACTTCAGCTATTATGAATTGAACTATCTTTTTAATGACCACTCAGCTTATATATTCTTATTTTCCCCATGCCCAGAATGTTTCCTAAAGAGTTAACATATTTTAAGGATAATGGGTGTTGGGTTAATTTCTTATTTTTTCCCCGGGAATCTTGGAAATCCCCACTACTGGATTTATATAAGCCCTTAGTTATATGTTGCAACTGGACAATATATACCCATAGAATTGGAGAAAAACTAAGATCCTCTGAAGAATGGCTGCTGTTCAAAGGACACTGCTTCTGTACTTCACCTTGGCATTCCCTACACTTCACAAGGAATAAACTGGATATGACTGAGTTGATCACAGTGATGATACTTGAGAACTGATGGATTGATTTCCTCTTCTGTATTGCTAGTGACCTAGTCCTGCTAATTTTTTTTTTTTTTTTTAATTTCGAGACAAGGTCTCTCTAAGCTTCTGAGGCTGGAACTTGTGATCCTCCTGCCTCCCTTCCAAGTTGCTAGGATTATGTTGCTTAGCGGTATAGCACTTGTGTAGCATGCATAGGCCCTGGGTTCAATTCTCAGCACGGGGGTGAGGGGGGATTGAGGTTGGATATAAATTCAGAGGAAAATTCTCTGATGGAAGAAAATCAATTGAGATTTAATGAGTGGAACATGTCACTTGATTCCTCATGTGGACCTTATTTAGGATTATAAAGAAGTAAGCCGTGGTGAGTTAAGGGCTCAAAAGCTATTCTTTTTCATTTGTAAGTTTGAGTTAGACCCAGTTTAATCTGGAAAGGTTGATTTGTGGCTTAACAACTGTGAATTTATAAAGTAGGGTTAAGTCACTGTGCTCAAGTTCTGGTTACTCCATCTACACAGGCTGCTGCACAGCATGGGTTAGAGGGTTGCGGGGCTTTCAAGAGACATGGCATGACACACAGGAACCCGAACCCTTACAGAGCCTTAGATTCTGCTTAGCATTATGTCGGATTTGTTACTAGTAAGTTGCAGCATCAATCTTTATGCTTAGGTCGGTGGTAGAGAAAAAGGCTTTTATAAAAATGTTCACCAGAGTTCAAATAAATACACCTTCTAAAAAACTTTTGCTCCACGGAGCAAATGACAGTTCCCTAAAGTGGGTTGACTTTGCTTTTTGTTTTTTTAAACCGTGAGTGCCTATCTATCTAATGGTATGTGAAATCAATTTATCATCAGAACAAAATAGCTTTTGTAAAACCAACAAAACAAAACAGACTATGTTGCAGGGCAGCTAACAAAGAAAGAGTGAGTGTTATATAGGACGTGTGCATAAGTTCATTGTGACTTTTCACTCAGTCATGTGCTCTGTGCATGTGTGGTGTGTTTGTAGCATATGTGGGGTATGAGTCCAAAATGCAAGTTTTATTTACTTTTTTATGCACCTTGCAATCAAAACAGCTTGAAAAGCATTACGCCTAAATCATACATTTCCTCAAACTCTGAGGTTTGCCTTAATTAGTGACATGCAGGGGCCACTGTCCTCTTGTCCCTTGGGGAAGTTCCATTCAGTCCTGAATCCAAGGTCTAAAAAATTCTAGGCTAGTTCTAGTCCTCCTGAATCTAGGCTCTCTGCTGTCTGAGATCCCTGCCCCTTTAAAATAATTATAGTAGTCTCACAGTGGCTCCAAAACCAAGATTTTATTGCTGAAAGACAGCTCCTGTCCAATTAAACAGAGGCCTTTGCATCTAGGGAGGCCCAAGAGTTATATTTAGAATCTCAGAGTGATAAACATCAAATTCATAACAATCATTTTCTGGTAACAGAATAGAAAACAGCAAAAAGTTAAACTTTGGATACACAGACGTTGAAGATATGATTCGCTATACTTGTTTGTATATTTTGTGTATTTTAAAAAAAATTCTTATAGATGTAGATGAACATGCCTTTATTTTATTTATTTTTCTGTGGTGCTGAGGATCAAACCCGGTGCCTCATACTGCTAGACAAGCACTCTACCACTGAGCCACAACCCCAGCCCATTTTGTGTATTTTTAATAGAAGAAATCAAACTTAGAATCCCACAAACACTAAGGTTCTTGTCTATGCTAATAGTTTCTATAAAATGAATCAGGCTTGGATGTCACTAAGATTTTTGTCTATGTAAATAACTTCTGTTTGTCCAGGCAGAGATGTTTAAGGTTCCTAAAGGCAAGCTCATTCTCATTCCTATGTTTTAGCTACTAAAAAGAACAAAGGGCCTCCTGTTTATCCCCAACTAGCTATAACATAAGCATCAATGGTGAGGTCCCCTTCTGCCCCCGTCTGCTCAGTACTGTCAACATGGCTCCTGATAGCCTTGCACTGCCAGAGAGCTGAACGCCCACAGACTGTAGGTGCTAGCCTCCCATGACCTCCTGAAGACACCACTGCCCAGGCTCACATAATTACTAAAATAGAGCACTTCCACAGGGGCCACTGAAATACTAACGTTGCAAAAATAAGAGAATGTCAATTAATTCTGCTCTTATAGTTACACCATTCTAATAAAGTACAAAGAAGAACAAAACAAAGATAGCCAGTTAATTCCCACATAATATAGCAAGAACTATGAAAGTAGGAGATGACTGTATATGAACAGTTCTTACTCAACCCGGGGGGCGGGGCGGTTCAAGAAGGATTCCTAATAGGATAAATGAGCTGCGATCCTTTTAGAAGGATTAAAATCATGGTTAATAAAATAAACTGACTTGGCAAACCAGGGAAATTGTCTAAGATTTTCTTGTGCAGTTCTAATCTCATAAGAAAATGGTGCATCCATGTCACAGACCAGCTGTGTGGTTTTAGACAAGTCATGTGGTCTCTCTGGAGCTCCTTATTTTCTCATTTGCAGATCCAGATTGGCTCAGCCTCTGCTTCAGCGTCTGCATGGGTGACCATGGTTCCATGACCACATGGCTGTTGGCTGGATGTGCCACAGGGGAGCGCGTGACTTGTTCAACTGCTATTGACTCTGCACCACTACTCCCAGGGTGAGGCTTTGACATGACACTCTGTGGCCTAGAGCAGGGCAAAACCACAACTTGTTTTCCACAAGCATCAAACCAACCCTCTGATTAACAAATGTCATCCAGCAGCACAACTCAGTTTCCACTTTGCGTTCCAGTTGCTTCTTTCTGGAATTATTTTTTTGACTGCAAAGGGATAAGAGTAAAACTGTATGCTTGGTGTCACTGTGTTCAGCACCATGAGTTGGTGCATCAACTGGCACTCAGAACCCTGTCTCTCTCAAATGCCTTCTGGTGACCACTGGAGCTTGCTGTCCTTGGGCAGAAAGAAAAAGGCTGTGCTTTCTCTGATTCACTCGTGGCTTGCTTCACGTAATTGCAACACAAAAACAGTACTTTCTGGCTTCTGGGTTTTACAATAAACTCCAATTGAATGAGCAAAACAACGTCTCATTTTTGAGTTTTTTTAAATAAACAGGCCCACTTAATAGAAAAGCAGCACTGACCACATGCACAGACCACGACTTAACTGTACGTGATTCCATGCAAAACACAATTTACCAGACCACATAAAAGTCTGGGAGACACGGTCGTTTTTTTGGAATAATTTGTCAGTTTAAATCCAACCTCCCTTAGCATACTACAGATTATTTTCACTCACTGGGGCTCCTTGAAAGAGTCAATTCGTGATTTTTAATCCTTTAGAAAATAAAAATTTCAAAAACACTATTTAAGGTGGATATGTTGATTGTCTTCTCTGGAGCATTGTCTAAGCAATGAGCACACAGAACCTTTGAGATTCTTTCATGGGCCCTGCTCTGTGGTCAAGGTGGCCAAGAAAAGTATGCATCATCAGCCCAGATCACATGCTGCATCAGCCCAGGGATCAGGCGGCACCTCTCTGCTCTACAAGGACCTGAAGAAGAGACCGTCACCATGACAGAACATCTTTGTTTCATTATTTGTCTTTTAATTTTTCAAATGTATCACTTCTGCACCTCTAATCCACGGCCAACATTAAGAATACCTTGGGCTCTCTCCTAGAAAAGTTTACTAACCAAACTTAGAATCTGAACACATTTTCCAAAGGAATTTTTAACCCCCTTCAGGGAACAGACTGTTTTCTTGATGACTTTTATAGCACTTTTTGTTCCCTAGTAATTAATAAGCAATAAGATGTGCATTTAAAATGTTAAAAACATATCCAAAAGATCACCTACCTAGAAAACCAGGTGGCTGCTATTACAAGCATTTGCATGTATCTACCATGTCTCATTACTGTACACATTTTAAAAGAAACTTGGTTTAAAACACACACACACACACACACACACAAACACACGCACATGAATGAACATTTGACTAAGTCAAATTTGTCCTCACTTAGGCTAGCCTGGCATTCCCACATGCTTCCACTTGAGTGTCAATCGTGAAGTTGTATTGTAAAATGTAAACTAGTGTGCATACCAGTTTAATTTCATGCATTTGGATAAACATGGGGACAGTATCCAGAGTCATATTCTGGGCAAGAGAATTTCCACATGTATTGGGAGGTTTCCTACAAATCTATGAAGGGACAGTCCTGGTTCTCTGGTGTACCAATGAGCATCTCATTGCAGGGGGGAAGACCTCCAGTCCAGAGCAGCAAAGAAGTCAGAGATGCATTATGATAATGAGGGCTCTATTCAGGGGGCAGTGGAGCAGGTTCAGGGCCCCAGTGGATCTCTGAATTATATGCTTTTTCTGGGTGTTTGACTCAGCTTTTTCACTGCTGTGACTAAAAGGACTCAACCAGAACAACTGTAGAAAAGGAACTGTAGGGCTCATGGTTTCAGAGGTCTTAATCCATAGAAGGCCAGCTCCATTCCTAGGTATTCAAGGTGAAGCTGAATATCGTGGTGAACATCAGAGGGAAGCAGCTGCCATCATGATCAGGGAACATAGAGAGAAACTCCACTCTCCAGATACAAAATAATTCCCCCACAGTCATGGCCCCAATGAACCACTTCCTCCAGCCACACCCCACCTGCCTCCAGTTACCACTCAGTTAATCCCATCAGGGATTAGTTCATTGATTGGGTTAAGACTCTCATAGCCCAATCATTTCTCCTCTGAACCTTCTTGCATTGGCTCATGCATGAGCTTCTGGGGGACACCTCACATCCAAACCAAAACACTGGGTGATAGTGTAAATATGGATCTTTCTAGGAAGACAGTCCCTGGCTATTTTTTCTTTAAAAAAATCTCCAAAGAGCCTGTGACCCTTCCCACCCCAAAAGATTTTTTTAACCTACTGAATTAGAAGAAAGGGAGGGATTGGGGAGATAGCTTGGGCTGGGGATATAGCTCAGTTGGTAAAGTGCCTGCCTCGCAAGCACAAGGCCCTGGGTTCAATCCCTAGTACCACAAAAAAACTTGGAAAAAAAAAAAAGGGGAGGAAGGAAAAAGTTAAAGAAAGTAAATGAACTAAGGAACAAGAGAGAATTGCTGATTAATCTCACGAAATGGATGTCGGGAGAGAGCCTCAAAAAGCCTACAGCAAATGGAGAAAATAAGATCAAAATGGAGGTAAGAAAGGCTTAAAGCCTTGGGAGGCTGAGGCAGGAGGATCGCAAGTTCAAAGCCAGCCTCACCAACTCAGTGAGGCACTAAGCAACTTAGTGAGACCCTATCTCAAAAAATAAATAAATAAATAAAAAGGACTGTGATTCACTGGTTAAGCATCCCTGGGTTTAATCCCCTGTACCAAAAAAAAAAGGAAAAGAAGAGAAAAGAAAAGGCTTAAAGCCACTGAGTATTGTCATGATAAGTGCTTTATGTGCACTTACCTATTTAATCTCTGCCATGGCTGCTGAGGTTATCGAACCCACCTTACACATGAGGAGACCAAGGCATACAGAGATCTAGTCACTTGCCCAAGATCACAAAACTACAAAGGGAGCCCAACTTACCATGGTTTGACTTATGAGTTTTTTGACTTTGTAATAGTGTGAAAATGCTATGTCTTGAATTTTGATCTTCTCCCAGGGGAGCAACATACCATCCCATCCTACCTCAAGATGCCAAGAGACTGGACGACGGCAGAACCCGCAGCTCCCAGCAGGCTCACAATCACAGGGGAATAGGACTGACAGTCTCCACGTGCTATGCTACCAGCTCTTTGGGGATCCTGTGTCTTGTGTTTCTACATGTTTTTCTTACGATATTACCAACTCACAATGGGTTTATCAGTACATGACCCCATTGTGGGTCAAGGCACACCTGAAGTAAGTGGTAGAGCTGAAATTCAGACCTGGGTGGTCTGGCTCAGACACACACCCCTACCACTGTAACACCGTTTTCCTCCCAAAGGAGATGGGAAGGAAGCAGCAAGGGGTGTCTCCTCAATAAGTATGAGTTAAGAATAAAAGAGTCCAGCACCCAGCCTGGGCCTGAACTGTACTGAAAGGGAAGACAATGGAAGAAGGAGCCTGGAAGGCAGGAAGGCTTCTCATTCTCCAGATTGTGGCAATTCTAAGGTGGAAAGTGGAACAAAGGCAGGCTGGGCTCCATGTCCCAAAGGAAAGGATAAACCACAGCTAAGCTGTGTCTGTCAATCACCATTCATTCTTTCATTTCTCTCAACATATTGGCCTACTCTGAATATCTACTGAATGCAAAGCAGACATGGTCCTTGCCTTTCCAGAGCTTAGAAATCTGTGTGGATATTTAACAAGTAAGGATTGACAAACCATGAAGTATTCCACAGAAGACAAACATGGTTTTGGGATGGATAGCGGAGCAAGGGACCTGCGTGGACCTATAGCCGAACCTGCACTGAGGAGGAAACAACTAAGCCAAGGGGGTGAGAAATTACAACCATTCCAGAAGGGCTGAGGAAAGAGCAAAGAGAGTGACGGGGGTGGTGGGGAGGACTGGGTGCATTCCATAAATGAAGGAAATGAAGCCAGAGTCCAAGGATGAGTGGGCAGGGGAGTGGCTGGAGGCAGCCCGGGGCTGGGCCTGGAAGGCAACATACAGAAAACAGGTGTTCCTGTAAGTGCAAAGGAAGCCTTTGAATGGGGTTTAAAAGCAAAAGAATTACATGATCTGAAGGAATTTCTAAGTGATTGCACTGGCTGCTTGTGTGGGGGATGGAGGGGAAGGGAGGGAGGAAGAGAGCAGCCCAAAGACACTGGGGAGCAGAGGTGAGAGACATGGTAGATGCAGCAGGCGCAGCAGCAGTGGGGCAGTGGGATCAGTGCTTAGAGGATCTTAAAGATGGGGCTTCTCAAGAATCTTACAGACTGAGAGGAATTAATCAGTGAAAAGAGAGATCTGTGTTGCACAAGAGCGAGGAGAACAACTGAAGGGAAGAAAGGAGAACAGGAGAGGATGTAGATGGGGTGTCCCTCAGGTCACAGCAAGACAGGGATATTTCCCCTGCAGGACTGATTTGAGTGAGACCTGGAGTGGGAGTGTGTTCTGGAGAGGAAGCAAAAGGCCAGCTCCCACAGGGACCATAAGCCTGCACGGCTGACAACCAAGCCATTGTGAGGGTCACCCTCTGTGCTCCAGACCTTCAGAAAAAGCAGTTCTGCTCTCAAACACATGAGTCCTGACCTCTCAGGTTGCCCAGTCCATTCCCAGCAACCTCTATAGTCAGACTCACTTCCCCTTCATGGTACTCGGAGACAGCTAGAGCTGGAAGAAGAACCAAGTGCATGGGGGAAAAAACTTCACGGGAATCGACCCTCAAAATACAAACTGCTCGCATTCCTAGTAAAGTAGGTAGTGCCCTCAAGTGGGGAAAAAAATAACAGTCCTGAGTGTGTGTTGTGATGAGCCTGCGACTCAGCACTGGCAAGTGAGGAAGTCACAAGTTCTAAAGTGGGACTCTAGGTGTTCACAGTGTTAAGAGAAGGAAGTGGGTAACTTGTCTTTTGAACCCTTTTAATATAATGGCTTAGAAAAAGGGTCTAAAGATGAATATGTTCACATCCCTCCAAGGATGCACAATAAACTGATCACATTATCCACTCTGGGAAAGTCACAGTGGCAGGGGAGAAGGGTGGAAGGCATTTTGCTTGCATTCTGTATCCACAGGAAAATGCCTCTAACAGAAAAACCACAATGGAAAACCGAGGAGAGGTCTGCAGAAGAGCGGGAAACATTTTGACCATTGTTTTGCCAAAGCACTGATCTGCTTCAGAAGAAAGCTCATACTGGAATTTCTTCTTGAATAATCTTTTCAACAAAGACTGTTCCTATCCACTTCTTTCTCAACATGTTTCAAAGCCATACCATCTGATTAGTCTCTCTGAGGTACCCAAATATCTTGGTCCAGCTCTTGCTAAGATGACAGAAGACTGCATTTCCCATAACCATTCAGAAAATAATGTCCTCTTTGCTCTAAAATGTAGTTCCATACTTCATTCACTCTCAAGATAAGTCTTGGATTTCTGGTTAGACAATAAGTAATGACTTTCTTATATACAGTACAACTCATTTATCATGAGTTTTTTTTTTTTTCTTTTTTCCTGGAACTGAGGATCGAATACAGGGTCACTTAACCACTGAACTACATCTCTAGTCCTTTTATTTTTTATTTTGAGTCAGGGTCTCACTAAGTTGACCGGTTGGCCTCAAATTTGTGATCCTCCCGTGTCAGCCTCCAGAGTTGCTGGGATTAAAATTGTGCAACCGAATTATCGGGAGTTCTTACTTGTTCTGAAATGTTAGTCAGAACTAAGCAAAGAAACAATGTAAAAGGACCAAAAGGGGGTTTTAATTAACAGTGGACCCCAAACAGCATTGCAACAAAACAGTCTTTTATCCAGAGCCCTTTCTTAATATAGACCTCAGTCTTTATTTGTATTAAATTGCTTTGACTGAAATCTCATGGGTACACAAATTTATATCATCCCATTACTGACAATGCAATTCTTTCTTTCTTGCCCTGTGTATTTGTAACTCTTCAACTGTTTATAAAACATCCCACATTCTCAAGGAGAATAGGAGGCAAGGGCAAGCATTTCAGCATGAATGATTTATGAATTACAAATTGAAGATACTTAGAAATCTATTTTTACTGAATTGTTTATAAACTTGTGAATAACTGTTTCTCTTTAAAAAAAAAATTCTGTACCTTAGCAACCTCGAAAAGAATAAACCAGATCTTATGCAACACAAGATGCCATTCCTCCAAGCATGTCTGACCCATGAAAATCTGGATTTACCACAAATATAAACTTGGGAAAGATTATTTGTCTTACAAACTAAGTCATAATATACGTAGAAGTATGATTCCACTTACAAAAACCTGATTCACATACAGATTTTTCAGGAATAAATATCCTTCCATTCAATAAATATTTACCAAGCTCTTTCTATGCTGCAGTTCTTAGAGTTAACTGCTAAGCTTCAGAAAACTGACTTCGAAAGCTATATCAAATTCTGCAGTCAGAAACAATCTAGATCCTTTGGTAGAATTAAGAGATCTCACTTTACATTTCTACTTCCAAATATAACTTTAACCTTAAAATTATATCATGCCCATCTTACCATCTAAATATTTGTGTTGGGCACCAAAGAATACCATTGTCAGCAAACTGTAGAACAAATCAAATTAGTTTTGAGGACATTTTATCTTATAAACTCTTTGCCAATCAAAACACCAAGCATCCTTAAAACTTAAAGAATTTTACAACCGTTCCAGCTTTTGTGTAAGCAATACAGTATTATTTTACTGCCATCGTTAATGAACACCCTTTTTAAAAATGTTCCCAGATTTTCCTTCAGAAAACAGATAAGCTGTATTATTCTAAACACCAGATGATATCCATGCAGAATAGCTTAGCTCCAATATGGAAAATGGATCTCTCTCTCTCTTTCTCTCTCTCTCTCTCTCTCTCTCTCTCTCTCTCTCTCTCTCTTAAACAGGTATTTAAAACTGGTATTGTAGATAACTTGGCATATTCAACTTTTTTCTGGTTGTTGTAAAGTCACCTTAAAACCACTTGGCTTCCATTTTTTAACCCTGAAAAAACATGTAGGAACAAGAGAAATGCATGCATTTTCTCTCTTTCTCTGTCTGTCTCAAAAAAAAATGCAGTTCAGGTCAAATGGGGGATTTTAGCCACCCGCATGGCAAGAAGAGCCACTCCACACAGAGGACAGAGCATGTCTTTGAGAACATCCCCTATGAAATGAAGGGAAGCGGGAGGGGATGGGAATGGGAAAGACAGTAGAATGCCTGGGACATAACTTTCCCATGTTCATATATGAAGACACGACCAGTGTGACCGCACCATGTACAACCACAAGAACAGCAAGTTGTACTCTGTGTATGTATGATATGTCAAGATACATTCTACTGTCATGTATATCTAAACAGAACAACAACAACAAAAACATATCTCCCATGTTCCATCCAGGATCTCTTTGCCAACATGCAAACTGGATCATGTTTACAGAGCTTATGAAAAAATGGATTAACTTCCTTAACTCCAGCCTGTAGTTCACAGTCTCAAACAACAACCATGGCCTTTCCCTTCTCCTCTTTCCCACATGGTCCTCTGAGAAACACACATCTCAGGAAGAATAAATGGCCATTTTGCCTGGTACTACCAAAACTATTTTACTCTTTCCTCCTGCTTAGGAGTGGAGGTTATTTGTAAGAAGTCCTTTCAAATATCCTCTCAGAAGCCTTCCTGAAGTCTTTCTCAAGGCTCTCATTCATTCATTGAGTCGATCACAAGTACTGATCAAGACCCTGCCATGCGCTGGGTGATGTGCTGCACACTACAAAATGCAGAACGGTTTCCCAAACCCCCACCTTCATTGCCTGAGCAACAGCTCCAAGTCAGAACATGATGCCACCGACCTGCTTCAAATGCGAGAGTCTTTAAGATGTCATAAAAGATATGTGAGGGCTAAAAGGTTTACTGAGGGAAAGAAGATATGTTACTTTGTTTTATTATGTTTTTATTTTAAATATAGGTAGAAATGAAATGATTTCTTTGTAAAGAATGTAGAACTCTGGGGCAGCCCAGAAACAATGCTTATTTCTTCACTACACAAGACTGGTGAGACCCACAAGCTAAACAGAATCCACAGGAAGCTTCCCTGGCTCCTTGGACATGAGCTGAGTCAACTCCAGGACATGCACTTGAGCTGCTCCAGGTCGTCACCATTTTCTCCAGGTGGAACTCCTTGGAAACTTAGGGATGGTGTAGCGAAGGAAAGGACACCAACTGGAGTCCTAATGTTTCTGCATTGTACAGTCATCCGCTCATTTTTCTGTTGTATGACTACCACATAAGCAAATGTCTCCTGGACCTACAGTGTGGATTCTCACTGTTGGGAAAGAATTCTAGAAATTAAAAACAAAACAAAAATCTGAATCTGCACTGGAATAAGTGAGCTCCTCCATGGCAGTGAGCTCTGTACTTTATCAAGCTGGACAAACACAGAAAAGAACAGAGTGCCACACCATGTGGGAAATAGTTGTGCTGACAATGATGATAGCATTGTTGAAATATATACAAGATGGCATAACTGGGTGATGAGGCTTGATTGTACCACTGACTCAAAAGATTAAACTGCACAGGAGTTTAGCTACTATTAGAATCACCCAGCTCGCAGATATATTAAGCAAAGTGTCTGACCAAGTCATGGCTGATCCCACCATGGAAATCAGTATGGAGGTTCCTCAAAAGACTAGGAATGGAATCACCATATGACTTAGCTATACCACTCCTAGGTATTTATCCTACAGAATTAAAGTCATCATACTACAATGATACATGCATACCCATGTTTAGAGCAGCACAGTTCACAATAGCCAAAGCACAGAACCAGCCTAGGTGTCTGTCAATGAATGAATAAAGAAAATATGATATATATGTATATATATATATTTATATACATATGAATAAAGAAAATGTGATACACACACACACACACACACACACAGGAGTTTTACTCGGCCATAAAGAAGAATGAAATTATGTCATTTGCAGGAAAATGCATAGAACTTGAGAATATTATGTTAAGTGAAATAAGCCAAATTTGGAATACCAACTCATATGTGGAAGTTAGAGAGGAAGAAGAAAAAGAAAGGTGGTGAGTGGGGGGGTGATCTCATGAAAATCAAAGGGAGATCAGTAAGAGAAAAGGGGCCAAGGGGCGGGAGAAGGGGAAGGAAAGGGGTAGCATGGGGGAATGACACTGGACAAATTATATTGTTAAATTGTGTGCATGTATAAATACATAACAAAAATCCCATCATTAAGTATAATTATAGTGCAACAATAAAAATGTGAAAAAAATAGAAAGGGAAAATAAAGTGTTCAGATGTAACAACAACAAAAGTCACAGGTGATCACCCATTAACCAGGAGGACATCCATGCATAATGAAGTCAGTCATCGTGCAGAGCAAAAATTCTCCCTGTGTAGATTAAGTCACTGCATCTAGATAAACAAGTAGTTGCTATATACTGAGAAATCATGAAAAACAGCAGAAGCCAAGAGGTATACACCTGCTTACAGAAACAGTTCCCTGAAAGTAGTAAAGAAAATATCAAGAAAGACACTCTGAATCTTCCAAAAGGTGACAAGTCCCATAATCTCACTAACCAAAGCTGTATCCAAGTTTTAGAGACAAAAGTCCACATGCTGACAAAATCAACACAAATTTTTCATCCAGCAACCTGCTTATTAAAATGTAACCAATCATTTGAGCTTTAAAACTGATATCACCAACTGTCCATAAAATTCCCAGTCCTTTTAGAAATGAAATGTCATACCACAGCAGGAACAATAAGTTTTCTCAGTCGGTTTAAGTTTTACTTAGCAGATAATTTTCAGTGATGCTTAACTTCAAAATAATCAAGCCCAATGCCACAACTGAGATATACCAATAGTTGCACCCTTGATCAGTAAAGCAAAGAGAATAATAAACAAGATGTACTTTTAAGCAAAGAAAATGTGAAGACATTCCCATGCATGAGTTCAAACCAAACATAGGACAACTCAAGCTTCTGAGGTCTTCTAAAAACACTGGCCATTTACAGGGCTAGAAATTTTTACTTACATTCAAATTCGAATGTAAGTAAAAATCATTAATATGTCCTCATATCATTTACTAAATTAAGACTTCTTATTGAAAACCTAACTTTGTCTGAAATGCTAAGCGTTTGATAAGGATGTGATTAACAAGAATTTGTAGGAATGTTGGATAAAGCACTCTGGGAATCACTTGCCATCATCTTGTAGAGTTAAAATTTGCATATCATAATAAGACCTACCAATTCCATAACCTGGAATGTAACCTCAGGTAGAAATGATAAATGTAACCTCAGGTACAAATGATAAATGAAATCAATGTACGGGGTCTCTACTTGCATTTTAAAAATAGACTGGATTTGAGGTCATTTCTCATAGCAGGGGAAAATAGTGTTTCTTGGATTTTTGAAGACAGAGATTTAGTGTATGTCCTGTTAGGTTATAGTTATTGAAAAATTTGGAAAGCAGTTCTCTAAGTAAACTATTTCACATAGTGTGAGTCATAGCAGGATTCTTTAAAATAGGAAAAATCTAGAAATTATCCAATCATTCCTCATCTAGAATAATAGACAAAAAATGATGAAATAATGTCTTAATAGATCTTATTTAGAAACAAAATACATTAACTAAACCCACAAAGATTAATCTGAGGAACATAATGTTAATTGCAAAAAGCAGAGCCTAGAAGTAATGAATATGAAATCAATTTTATAAAGTGCAAAATCAATTTTATAAAGTGCAAAAACAAAAACTAAGTACCATGGGGATACATACATATGTAATTGAGTTATATTTTAAGAGTCAAGACAAATAAAACATAAAATTCAAGATATTAATACTCCTGGGTAAGAGGCAGAGAGGGCATTAGTGATGTTATAACATATTAAATTGTCATATTATATGTCATTATAATATTCCATTATAACTTTTATAAATGCTTCACTTATTCTTTTGAATATATTCAATATTACAAAATGAAACAATTAACTATAACAAGATCTCAGAGGACATGTACATCATGGTTCCTATTTTTAAATAAAGAATATTTCTTAGCAGATGTTCGTTTAATGACCAAAGTTCAATCAAAGATTAAGAAAAATAAGAATTCTAATCTATAACCAGAATAGTCTTAGCACTATGGCCAAGAGGTTAAGAACAAGTATTTACTGAGCATCCATTATCCACGAGTTATAAAGTTTTACAAAATTAATATGTGGAACCATTACTCCAAAGTTAAATTATTCATTATGGACTATGAACCTTTCTGGCTCTGAGACTTCCTTAATGCCTTGTGGCTTTAAAAATATATATATATTTTTTAATTGTAGACCTTTATTTTATTTATTCATTTTTATGTGGTGCTGAGGACCAAACTCAGTGCCTCATGCATGCTAGGCAAGGGCTTCCACCATTGAGCCACAACCCCAGGCTTTGTTTTCTTATCTCCTCCTCTCCCCTATCCAAAGCCCATCACTTCCAGAGTTGTCCTGATCCTTTGACTTTCTCATCGTCACCTATCGAATGTTGTGGCACATTGATTGGGGGCCCAGTGGAAATCCCACCTCACCAGAGGCTGTAGTGCCTCCACTCTCACTTAGAATCCTGAGTCAACCCATTAAAAAAATGGCAGAGGAGAAAACCCTTATCAATGTACCATTCCAACAACACTCATGCAAACTGTACCCATCAAAGGGTCTAACACAGGTTTTTCAATCTCAGCACCACTGACATTTAGACTTGGTCTCTCACGTGGGGGACTGTCCTGTGTACTGCAGAATGTTTAGAGCATCTCTGGCTCTACCCACTTAATGCCAGTAGAGCCCACCCTACCATATTATGACAACTAAAAATATCTCCAGATATTATAAAATATCTCCTGTCATCCTCTGTGGACAGCCACTGATTTAACATAAATCATGATTCTGCACAATTATTACAAGATCTTTCAGATTTGGGTCACTGTTGAGTAAAAATAAAATAGCATTCCAGGAAATAAAAAGAAAGACAAGTTTAGTGCAGATGTAAATACTCAGAGAGAACTTGTTCAGCTAATGAATGCATAAGAATTAAGTTTTAAATTCTAGTCATAGAAAATTTAGTACTTTTTTAAAAAGTTATCTTAGGGAATGTTACCTAGTGCAGTTATTTAAGCTAAGGACACTAGAAGGATTTGGATCATGGTTTTATATTCAGATATTAATACACTTGAAGGAAATACCATTTTCCTGGTCAGCTTGAAACAGTGATTCTGGGTTATTTTGAAAAGGTCAAAGGATTCAGACTCCAGTCACTACCACAGAAAGAGAAGAATTGCAGTTTCTTATTTTATGTCACCTAAATCAAAGAGTAATGTGCAATTACACAATAGACTTGAAATAACTTCATTTTAAATTGGCAAATACAGCGGAAAGAAAATTAATGTCTCCCTCAATCTCTCACCTACCTATTGCAAATTTTGTTCAGTTTTTACTTTCTAAACAACTTCGAAATCCATCCCTTCCTCATAATCCCTTTGATCTCCCACCACCCCTACTATATCTCATCTATAAATTTCCAGATTTCTAAAACACATTTCTAATCCTACCATCCTTAATTTAAAATGTACCTATACTCCCTATACTACTGCAGCATGTTTGGAAATGCTAGGAATTCCTTTTCTTCACTTTCCTTCCCTGAAACTCATGTTCATTAAAAAAAAAAAATTTTTTTAATAAAAAAATAAAGCCTAGAAAAAGGCAAAAAAGGTTTCAGAAAAGAAGAATTAAATAACCATTTTCATCCATCCAGAGAAAATAATCACTACTAACATTTTTACCTTTTTCTTTTTTCTAAATGAACATGTTTTAAAACAGGAATTCATGTATAGATATGCCCTCAATTCTGCCTGTTTTAATAAATAGCACTTTCATGTTACCAAATATTTTGCTTTTAATATTTCATGGTAGCCAGAGTAATATCCAACTTTTGATTTCAATTCTAAATTGCATGTTACCTTCACTTATTGTCTTTGTGCAAAAATTTGAAAAAAATACAGGCTGGTTTTCAACAGTTTTACAATAATTGCTAAAACAAAAAGAAAAACTTAGAAGTATGTCCCCTCTAGTGATAAATAAATCTATTGAAGTCACTTACAGTTCTAAAAACAGTCATTGTTCCCACAACATTAAGACATTACGGAAAAGGTTAAAGCTCAACTAACCATAAAACATGATTCCCAAATCCCCATTCACTCTTTGGTTTAACTAGTACTACTTTATGCTTACTTCTAGATATTTTACTCTGCATATTCATATATATCAGGATCCTCACAATATTATTCATTTGGAATTTTAAAAATATTTAATCATTCTGCAACTGTATTGAGAATATTTTCTGTTAATATTATATACATCTGTCACTCTTTGTGACTGCTTCATAGTATTCTATATATGACAAAGCCCTTTCTGCTTAAGTCAACCCTGCTATTCAAAACAGTCTGCCACAGGGTGGAAGTCTAAAATATATCCATCCCTATCTGTCTGAAAACTGGCATTATCTGAAGGGACATCTTGAGAGGTAAACATTTCCCTAAATAATAAAAAGTATTATGCAGAATTTTGATAACTTGTTTTCATATATACTGATGAAATTAAACTACCATATGACTAGAATAAAGGACACTGCATTTACATTTTAAGATATAATCACTCAATTCATGTAGTTCTCAACTTTTGGGGGTTCATTAGCCAGAGCACTCCAAGGTAACGGAAATGTCCTACAGAAAAAGATTACCCTTAGTTAGGGTATGCAACAAAGAAGTTATTTTTGAATGTACACAGAAAGAAGCTGAAAATTTGAACTGCCTCATATCTACCAAAAAAACTGAATTCTTACCTAATAACTTGGGAGAAATCCCAAGCCCAAGTAGGTTCACTGACAAATTTTATCAAACATGTAACAAAGAAATAATACATAAATTTTTCAGATTATGGAGAAAGGAGCACTTCCAAACTCATTTTATGAGACCAGTATAGCTTTGATACAAAAACTGATAAGGGTATTATAAGAAAAAAAAAGAATACACAAATATTACTCAGAAAGAGAGATATAAATATCCTTAGCAAAATACTAACAACTTGCATCCAGCATCCAGCAATACAAAAAGGGTTAATGCCTCATGACCAAGTGAGGTTTATCACCAAGATGCAAGACTGGTAATGCATTTGAAGATAAGCAGCATGTTTCACCATATCAACAGAATAAGGCAAAACTGTCACATTATCCTCTTAAAAGATCAGAGAAAACATTTCACAAAATCCAGTATCTCTTCATGAGTTTTAAAAATTGCTAAAATGAGTTTTAAAATGAGTGAATTTTAAAAATTTCAATTCTAAATTGCATGTTACCTTCACTTATTGTCTTTGTGCAAACATCTGAAAAAAATACAGGCTGGTTTTCAACAGTTTTACAATAATTGTTAAAACAAAAAGTAAGTTAGAAGTAAGTTAGAAGTTTCTAGCAAACTAGAAATAGAAGGAAATTTCCATGTGTATGAGGCAACTACAACAACCTATAGTAAAATACTAGTGAAATACTAAATGTTTTCCCATAATGCAGGAAACAAAACTGATCCCTCTGTCTGTCTTTATGCCAACACTGTACTCTTGATTAATGTGAATTTGTAGTAAGTTCTGAAACCAGAAATCATGAGCCTTCTAACATTCTTCTTTTTCAAGATTATGTTGTATTTTACTTTTTTATTTTTCCTCAGAAAGGGGAAACCTGGGAGGTGGATTTTTGACCATTTTGTTCACTGCTGTACCCTCGCACCTGGAATGGGGGGCCTGGTACATATTAGGTGTTTCACATTTGTTGAATGAAATGCATGAGCTCCTGAGAAGATGACTTCATCTCTAGCTGAGATAAGGGTGAGGGCTGGACTTACAGGAAGTGTGGAAGAGAAGACCATCGCTGAGCGATTCCTGCTGGACAATAGTCCAAGGGGCAGGAAGAAGGAGTAGCCTTTGACAGGTAAAGGCAAGCAGCAGCCATTAGTTTTGCGTAAAAGGTTGACGCATCATGACTAAGTGTACAACTCTGTCTTTACTAATTCCATTGCACTAAAACTAAAGGTCTGCCACACTGAGTGAACACTGGATAAGGAAAAGTATAATAAATAACAGTGAATTGTTTTCCCTCAACTGAGAAATTAGCTTTTGTATCTTATCACAAGATTGTATATAAATAATTCCTTTTGACAAGGTAAGAAAATTTTACAGTCATACCAGAAAATATATACTGCAATGCAAAAGTGCCACAGTGATGACCTTTGTAAAAAATTCTGAACAAAATCTTAAATAAACACCTTAATCACGTTTAGTCAAATTAAATAACTGGGCAGTGACATCAGCAAGTCTGAACGCTGTTGTTGCTAATGGGACAGAAGCCAGCGAAGAAAAAGCAGAGCTACAGGGAACATTCATGCAGTTTAATAAATTCTGCAGCAATTTTCTCTAATGCATATTATTCTGTTTCTTAATGTAAAATATCTGAAGTGTAAATAACTATGGAAGTCTGGAAAGCACCATGTCCGTTAATATATATATTATATAAAGCGCCACTGAATAATTGTATTTGTATTACATAACAGCAAATACTGCTGCTATGAGATTAAGCAATATATTGCCACTCTACAAATTAAGCCCATATGGTCCCATCTGTTTCTAGGTTCCATTACAGTATAGCTACTGTTGATTAATAAAGGAATTGTTAATCAGATGATGCAACTGTGCCTCTATTTAACTTTCCCAAAATCAATGACGCGTTGTCCAAACATGGCTGGGAGTCTTATGGTGGGAGCTAGCTACACACATCCTGGTCCTCTTGCCCCGATGAAGATATAAAACAGTGTGTGAAATGTATGAACTATCAATAAAATTGAAAAGCTCTGCGATTCCCAGGTGCTAACCACTCCACTCAAGCCTCAAAGAAATGTACAATTGCATCAGGCAATCATCTCAGCTTTAATTATGGTCTGGGCCTTTTATGCCCAGGACAGAGACGACAGCCTACAGAAATCTTTTTCTTAAGCTGAATCTTCAACTTAACAACCAATAAACCGTGGGCAATTCATTGCTTCACCTGCAAAACCAGTTCAAGGGGCAACACTTCTATTCACCTTCAAACCCAGCTCAGATGGCACAGGTCTCTGCGACTTCTTCAGATGGAATTATCTTCTCAGCAGTGCCTTGGACACATTTCCAGTTACCCCCATCTTTTTTTTTTTTTTTTTTTTTTTTTTTTTGTGCTAGGGATTGAAACCAGGACCTCACACATACTCGGGAAGCGACTGTCATTCATATCTATACCTTCTACATAAACTGGGTATTCAACCAATATTTACTATTCTTTAATATTAAATGACTCTGACACTGAGGGCAGGTGCCTAGGATAGAAGAGATGCTTGCATGTGTTAATTACTGGTAATTTCCTTTCTTCTCTCTACTTGGGATTTCTCTAGTTCTTATTCTTCTATCACCATTCTGCTAGGAGAACTCAGCTCAGGGATCTCAGCTCTCAGTTGGAGAAAAGGGGTGTGATTTTGCACCCCAGAGGACATTTGGCAATGTCTGAATACATACTTGTTGTCACAACTGAGGGAGGGAGGTGCCACCGGGCCGGTGGAAACAAGGGACGCTACTGAACATCCCACGATGCACAGGACAACACAGCAAGCAGGAATTCTCTAGCCACAACTGCCAAGAGTACAGGCTGGAAAGGCTCCTGATTGTTCCACCCTATTCCTCCTCTTGTTCTGTTGTAATCCACTGTTCTGGAAAAATCTTTATTTTTACCCTTCTGAAAACATCTTATGTTTATTTTGAATGCTTTTATTTTTTAGGAGTTTATGACTGGATTTCCAATAATACCAATCATATCAATATGTCATAAGCAGAAATGGGACCAAGTTTTAAAAATTCTTATTTCTAACCTACCTGCTTTATGACTTTTTTTAACTCATGGAAGTCTGAAATGCGGAGAACCCCAAGGGAAGAAAGCAAAGACGCCAGAAGATGACAGCCAATTTTCCTTCAGTGATCACATTTCTTCAGCTACAAAGGTCAAATGGCTTTTGCAATTTCATTTGAAGAATAAGTGCTGAGCCACTGAACGCTGGATACCACACTGAACTGTCATCTCTAATGCTGACTAGAACCTTTTAATCTAACCGTGATTTGTTTAAAATTAATATGACTGAAGATTGGGGGGTTTTAGAAACATGAAAAAAATTTTAAAGTTTCCCTTTTTATATCACCAGATGTTATGAAATTCCACAGAATAAATGATCTTCAATGAGGAAAGTTACATTACATAAATTGGGAGAGTGGAAATGTAAAATTTCTTTAGAAATGTACCATTAAAACCACATTGCATGCAAACCATATATTGAATAAGAGATTACTATTAAGAATATACGAAGAACTCCTACAACAACAAATAACCAAACAACCCAATCCAAAAGTGGGCAAAACACTTGAGTAGATGTTTCTCCAGAGAAGATATATAAATGGCAAATAAGCACATGGAAAGATGTTCAGCCTTAGTCACTAGGGAAATGCAAATTAAAACCACAAGGAGGTACCACTTCATACTCATTAGGATGGATATTACAAAAAGCAGAAAACAACCAGTGTTGGCAAGCATGTGCACTGTTAGTGCAAATGAAAAGAATTAACAACTTGCTACTTCCTCAAAAAATAGAGTTACCATATGACCCAACAATTACACTCATAGGGATTGAACTCAGGGGAACTCAACCACTGAGCCACATTCCCAGTCCTATTTTGTATTTTATTTAGAGACAGGGTCTCACTGAGCTGCTTAGGGCCTCACTTTTGCTGAGGCTGGCTTTGAACTTGTGATCCTCCTGCCTCAACCTCCCGAGCCTCTGGAATTATAGGCGCGCACCACGGAGCCTGGCCTTGAACAGTGCTGATGGCAGCATTATTCACATTAGCCAAAAGGTGGAAACAACCTACTGACAGATGAATGAATGAGCAAATTGTGTTTTATACATATACTGGAATACTATGCAGCACAAAAAGGAAAAAATTCAATACATGCTACAGTGTGGATTGTACCAACCTTGAAAACATTATGCTCAGTGAAATAAGCCAGACCAAAAAGGCAAACAATGTATGATTTCACTTATGTGAAATATTTAGAGATTCTTAAAGACAGAAAATAGAACGGAGGTGACAAGGGGCTGGAAGGGAGGGAGGGAGAAATGGGAACTACTGTTTAATGGTACAAAGTTTTAGTTTGAGAAGACAAAAAAATTCTGAAAATAGATAGTAGTGATGTTATTTGCCCAACATAAATGTGCACAATGCCTGCCAAGTACGGTGGCACACACTTGTAATCCCAATGACTCAGGAGGCTGAGGCAGGATGATCACAAGTCTAAGGCCAGCCTAAGCACCTTACTGAGAATCTGTCTCAAAATAAGAACTAATATAAAAGGGTCTGGGGATGTAGCTGAGTGGTAGAGCACCCTGAATTAAATTCCTAGTACCACACACACAAAAATTAAATGTGCATAATGTTATTGAGTTGTACATTTATAAATGTTTAAAATGGTAAGTTTAACGTATATTTTATCACAATAAAGCAAGATTCTATTCCAAATGTTATTAATAATGTGCTTCATCACTCTTCATGGGCTTTACAAATGAAATCTCCTTTTTCCAAAATTAAGAGTTTTTTGATAAACTTGAATTTTCCAAAAGGGAAAAAAAATGCGCCATTGGTGCATGGAAATCAGAATCACTGTAAAGTAAATGCTGGGAGATCTTCATATCGCCCAGGCCCAATTATGGAGGTGACCCTCCGTCCAAAAGCCTGCACTCTCTGAAGGGCAGCACAGTCTGTGAGGTCTCCGGTGCTCTGCCTGCCTTTCAGGTCCTTCCTTGCATGAAATGCCAATTCATGCAAACATATCGATTTTCTATGATGGTGGCAGTTTGGGGGAAGAGGGGAAGGGCTGTTTTAAAAATAACATTTGCTTCAACACAGAGAAAACAGAAAAAGTATGCAATGATCTCTACAGAGATTGTTTTTCAGATGAGATGATCCATTTTCTATCTCAGAGCCAACCAACAATAATTTTATAGCCATTAATCAATATCATTCATCTTTCTTTTCTCAGAATCAGCTAATCTTATAATACAAACTATAAACCTTCTCCAGTCAAAACAAAATTAAGTTCAACAAACATTCCTAGGTTCAACAACTATGAGCAATCTGAAAGAAAGCAGAAATATAAATTCCTTTTTGTGTACTAACACAACTGATTTTAAAAATTGTGTTTAAACTTACTAATACACCAGAATCTTCATGACTTCAAATCATCTGAAGTTCAATCGTTCATAAAATTGACTTTATGATTCCTCCTACAATAGGAATATAATAGAATGATACTGCATGAAAATATCACTGGGTAAACCAGATTTAAGTACACTACTTAACATGAGAATATTTGGAGCTTGTTTCAAAAACATAGTTTTATCATCACTCCTGGATTTGGGTACATTGTGGTTCAGATGAAGTGACCTAATGACTGAATCTCATCTAATAAAAGACCACAAAAGAGTCAATAGGAATAAGAAAAACAAAATGAAAGTAAATAAGTATATAAATTTAATTTGGTGGGGGAAAAGCCAGTAAAGCATACATACATAGTCTCACTTGGAAATTAGAAACTCTACAACAACTTGATTTCTTATATTAATACTGCATATTACCTAAAACCAAAGGCCCTAACTAAAAGTGGTTTATCTGGTCCAAATGATGATGGTTACACCAGGCACCCTTGTGCTATGAAGTATTAAGGTAAGTGAGTGTCTTTGGAACTTGCACTTAGTAAGTCACTTAGGAATAAATCACTTCATCCCTGAGGTACAGTTTTCTGGACAACTCCTATAGTTTGATTTTTCAGTCAGATCACTGATGTTGATTAGACATCATTTAAATTTCTGTGGAAATTTTAAATTATTTTTATTTTATTTGTTGTTACTATTATTATTTTGCATGTGTGGTGTTGGGGATCAAACTCAGGGCCTTGCTCATGTTAGTCAAGCACTCAACCACTGAGCTACATTTCCAGCCTTGAAATTATTATTTTTAAATTAAAGAGACAAAGGGGAATGACAGGAAGGAAGAAGGGATGGGAAATGGAAAGACAGTAGAATATAATTGGACATGACTTTCCTATGTTCATATATGAATGCATGACCAGGGTAATCCCACATTATGTACAACCACAAGAATAGGAAGTTGTACTCAATGTATGTATGCTGTCAAAATACATTCTAATGTCGTAACTAAAAAGAACAAATTAAAAAATTTTTAAAGACAAAAAATGAGGCGAGGTAACATTTTTGTTGTGGCATGCAACCAGTTCTTTTGCAGACAAAATGACTCTTTCATTGCTGTTTGCTATTTTATTCATGCCAAGATACAGTGAAAGCAAAGTAGAATAGGCATGAAAGCAGCAAGGAAGAAATCTAAAGGACATGCTTAATAGTTTGGGTCACTCTGAAGGCAGAATTAGAATGCTGTATTTTTTTCAGGTAGTATTTTTAGTATTAAGAGCATAATTGAACGTTGTAATGGTAAGCAATTTACAAGAGAATGCCCACATTACCATGTGAAGATTATGGCTTGCTTCTAGCATTGCAACCTATATTTTTTCTGGTATACGTTTGGAAATGCTGAACACCACCCCATAAGTGTGGTATTTTATTATTCAAGTGTGGAAGAGACCATGATTGAGTGCTTCCACCAACAAGAGGCAACATGAGGTAATACATAAAACACAGGATTGAGAGAAAGAAGAGTGAGTCTGCATGCTAGCTCCCTTACTAACTGTGATCTTCAAGTAATTCCTACTTTGATGTGGTTTCCCCCTCTGTAAAATGGAAACAATAATCTGGACCTTTTGTACAGAGGTGCTAAGAGGAATGTGTGAGAAAGCAGTTTAAAATTGTAAACTACTGTGATATTATTTTTATTACTAACAGATAGTTATACTTTGGTTTATTCCTCCTACATGCCTCGTTGTAGGAGTAACAACATGCCCCCCAAATGAAAAACGATCTCAAAAACAGATCAAAGATGAAAAGGGGGGAAAAAGATAAATACTCATAGAGCTATTGCAATTATCTTAGACCCAGTTTAAATAAGTGTATTGATATAATTTCCAAACTTACTCCAAATGTGAGTATCAGACTGAGAGAGGGAGATGGAGTTAGTCAGATTTCCATTGCTGTAACGAAGTAGCTGAGAAGAGCCTCTGAAAGGAGGAAATGGTTATTTTGGCTGACAGTTTCGGAGATTTCAGTCTATGGTCACTGGGATCCATTTCTTTTAGGCCTGGGATGAGGCAGAGCATCATGGTGGAGAGGATGTGGTCAAGGAAAGTTGCCCACCTCAGGGAAGCTGGGAAGACAGGATGGGGAGATGGGATGGGGGGAACACCCTTTCAGAGCCACACCTCCAGGACCCACTTCCTCCAACTAGGCCCCACCTCCTACAGTTTCCACCATCTCCTTATAATGCCATCAAATTACGAATCTATCAATGGGTTAATCCACTGATGAGTTCAGAGCACTCGTGACCAATCACCTTCCCACAGGCCCTACCTCTGAACACTGCTGCATTGGAGACCAAACTTTCAACGCATGAGCCTTCAGGGGACATTCCAGTTCCAAACTGGAACATTGAAACTCCAGGCAGGTGCAAGGATGGCAAAATGACATCAAAGCCAGAGGCTTGACCACTCTCCAACCAATTAGTCAAGCCAGAAACACAAAACCACCCTTGGTTTCCACCGTGTGCAAATTATACTGCTTTTTTCCCCTCAATCCCATATTCAATAGGTTACCAAATCCTGATGATGGGCCCTCCCACATTTGGCTTAGACATGTCGCACCCCAGACTCCCTCCTGAGTGAACCTGCCTTCTCCTGCACCTGCCCTCACCAGCCATCTCCCCCAAAGCATCCACCTGTTTGAGACCCTCACACGATTTCACTCCAAGTCCATAGAGGATTCCACCACACTCCTGCAAGACACCTTGCTATGACCTGAAGAATGGGACAGTCACTATTCCTGTGAATTAAGATGAAAAGTGCCATATGTGTGTTTGCAATGTTTTCCCCAAACTTCTACAAATATGTATTTATATATATTTCACATTTACAAAGTAAACACGATGGGGAGGGTGTGCACCCATGATCGTAACATGGATTTCTGGCAAAGCTCTTCAAAGTCTAGCCTCTCCAGCCTACACTCCTCCTCACCTCCCCTGGATCCCTTGACAATCACCTGCTCCTCCTGAAGCAGGGCTTCTGGGCACCTATATGCTGCTCCTCCCTCAGGACAGAGTTGCAAGCCAGCTTCCTGGAAACCTTCCCTGGTGCCCCCAAGCGGTGGTGGCCATGGCTTCCTTTGCCCTGGCTTCTGTGGCACCAAGCGTACAGCTTTATAATTGAGCTTGCCACACTTGATCCCTTGTATGTTATATGCTGTCCCCAAAGATGCTGAGCTTCCTTTAAAGTCCACAGGCTATGCCACACCATGATCCATACCACCCGGTCCATACCACTTGGCAGAAGGCCAGTATTAAATGTTGAGTGAAGGTGAAATCCAGTTTTATCAATCACATTAAGCTATCCACCTATGATCTATCCAGCTTCTGCACTACTTTGTTCATGTGATACTTTTAGGTAGCTAGTCAGCCATGGAATGGGTGAGCAGGGTAAGGTCAAGGAAAGGGCAACTGAAAACCACAGGGAGTCTTAACTGACAGGCAAGCACCTAAAAGATGGGGTTTGGAATGTCAAACCCTCCCCCAGCCATAATGACATTCCCTTAAGAAAACTATTGTGTCAAGATCATGTCACACTGACCAGGTAGCCTGGACCCTCCCTATCACCTAAACTATCACAACCTCCATCACCCTGGCAACTAAAACATCAAGACCCTCACAAAGAAAGCTTGCAGAGGGCCACTCACAGGGCAGTAAACTGATTCAGGGGGCAGCAAATTGAGGCCCAAACAGAGGGACTCGGTTTCCTTAAATTCCAGCTATGTAAGCACACATCATCCTCTCTCAGGCAGTTCCTGAAGCACCTATGCTGTCAGTCAAGAGTCAAGAGGTAGCTGGGTGCAGTGGTGCATGCCTGTAATCCCAGCACTTGGGAGGCTGAGGCAGGAGGATCATGAGTTCAAAGCCAGCCTCAGCAACTTAGCGAGGCCCTAAGCAACTCAGTGAGACCCTCTCTCTAAATAAAATACAAAATAGGGCTGGGGATGTGACTCAGTGGTGGAGTGCCCCTGGGTTCAATCCCGGGTACCAAAAAAAGAAAAAAAAAAAAAAAAAGGAGGAAAGAGGTGGATCTGGATAAGTCTCTGGAAACTTCCCTAGGATCCCCAGTGAAATTGGAAGGCAAGAGAGGCATACCAGTCTTCTTTTCTCTGAGAGGACCCAATCATTCCTTGAGAATGATCCCTTTTCCACTTTCTTATCCTTTCCAATAAACTCACGCCTATTATTTTGAGTGAGGTCTGAAATCCATCTGGCATGATCACAAGAACTGGGGTGCAGAAAGGGCCTCTGAGGCTGCCTCAGTTTTGTGGCAGACTTCGGCCCTGTAAAAATACAATAAATTGCTTTGAAAGGCAGAATTAGATAATGCACTCCCTACTTCCTGGGCATTTAATAGTTTCTGTGCTTAAAGTGATCTTATATAGAACACCAACCTGAGCATGACTACCTGCAAAGTGTTAAGTGGCTATAAATAACATCCTAAAGGTTTTAAAAGAATGGCATGTGGGCAATTTTAAAAGTTTTATTGATGTGTGTATTGAGGGCAGTTGAGTTTCCTGGCCAAAGGCTGCCTGAGGGGTGGGTTTACAAGCCCACAGAGAAGACTCACTAATAAGCTGTTACAGATTGCTTTCTTGGAGCAGCTCAGATTTTTAACAGTACCCATGCAGCAGTGGCAATGGAGTGTCAAGTCCCAGCGCACCTGCTTTGCCAGGTGCTAATGTAGACATTAAAATGAAGTATGTACACCACTGCAGTTTGTCTTCCCTCTCCCTAGTTATCCCTTTGATCATGTCATTCTCCTATTCAAACCTTTTCAAAGTTCTCTTTTGGCTAAGGTTAAAGCTGAATAGCTCTTCTTTGTCTACAGATTAAATTCCAAATTTAGCAGGGTGAGGTGACACACACCTGTAGTTCCAGCGGTTCAGGAAGCTGAGGCAGAAGAATCACAAGTTCAAAACCAGCCTCAGCAACTTAGCGAGGCCCTAAGCAACTCAGTGAGACCCTGTCTCTAAATAAAATACAAAATAGGGCTGGGGATATGGCTTGGTGGTTGAGTGCCTCTATTTATATTCCCAAACCTCAAATGAGATTATCTTTATTATCCTTGTCAAAAGTGACTTGAAATTCACACACAGTGAAAGTGGAATTGTAACCAGAAAAACAAAGAGAAATACATTCAGATATGATAATGGGTATAGGGAGGACTGGGGAAGCATACCGATGCCTGCTTTCCTGATCTCCCTCACTCTCTGTAACTAGCTTATGAAATCCTGGAGATCAGGATTTTATTTTTGTTTTGTTACTTTATTTTGTGGATTCGGTTCCCCAAGACCTGGTTTGTACACAGTGTAGCTACAGTAGGCACAGAGTAAATAAAGGTTGAACGAATAGCCTACAAAACTCCAAAAATGTACAAGTCCCACGGTCTAAAGCAATTTTTTACATCCACAACATCTTGATATTTTAAGACCCAGAAATAAAATCAACACAGTATTTTGGGAAAAAAATTTGTATTTAGAATATCTTGCAATAAATTTAGGTAGAATGACAATAGAAAAAAAAAGAAGGCGCCACTTCTCTGAAATACTGTCCAGGCACCAACTTGTCAGTGTTTGCAAACAGCCAACACCTAATGACTGCTTTGCACAAACGCATAATTAGTCAATGAGCTGTAAGGGGAGCGTTTCTGTACACCAAGTTTTTGTGTTTAGCAAACATCTGATACAACTCCTGTTCCTGAAAATGAAATTCTACCACCACTAGAAAACAAGGAAAGAATGATAAAAATGCATCAAGACAAAGAAAACCTCATGAGACCCAAGACCTTTTTAGCCTAACACATTTTCTTACTTTCCACATTCCTCAGCACTATTTTTGGCTTTCGTGGTCACTCATATCATTAACAAGAATCACTCCTACCGTTAATCAGCGGTGGTGTCACTTTATAGAGGAGCTGTTCTCTATTTCTGGGTATCACTTGGAAATCAGGATTCATTTTCCCACAGACACATGTTATGAGGGCTGATGGACTCCTCGTGAGCCCTCCTAAAGCAGGTGGCCTTGAAAGCTGCTAACACCAGGCCAGATGTGATGCCTACCCTTGGCATCTGCCCACCTGCTTTCTACAACACTCTCCCTTCACTCCTGAGTGCCTCACACCCTCACAATTGTGCCAATGCCAAAGTTTTTAAATTACCTACTCTTCCTCCTTCCCCATCCAGTCAAACTCCAGCTCTCTCCTCTGTGAGTCTCAGCAAACAAAAAAAGCAAGATAAATTCATGGATTTATAATGAAGTATAAGTAACAGAGAAGTCAGATAGGCTACCACATGCATGAAGACAGAATCTTCTAATCCTTTTCTAGGTTATCATTATTTTCTGAAACGTAATTACTGCAAAGTCATTTAGACACAAAGTTCAGAACACAACTGCTCACACTTCCATCCACCTCTTCTTAAAAAAACAGACCTGCAAATCTGCTCCACATCTTCCACAGCCCACAAGGAGTTAGGGCAGAATCCTTCAAGGACTACATTAACCATTTTGCAGTTACTGCATTTTGTCAAAACAAATCCAAACATATGCATGCACACACTAAGTAAAGATGGGTTTCTGAACAATTTGACAGATTTAAAGTGAAAAACATTCGGCTGCATGGAAGAAGATAGATATTCGATGGATTAAAGTAGGGTTTGGAAGGAGAAAGGTCTATGTAATCTAGCGATGGGCTCCTGGGATCTATTCCCTGGCAGTGTTCCCACGTCCCTGCTTCCACACCTTCTCAGCTTCCAATCCTAGATGTCACTGATGTAGCTGAGTGACCCCACAAGCATATGTGTAATTTCTAGATTCCTTTGTCCAGTGGTAGAAAATTGGGAACTGGAGGGGCTGGGGATATAGCTCAGTTGGTAGAGTGCTTGCCTTGCAAGCACAAGGCCCTGGGTTCAATCCCCAGCACTCACTGAAAAAAAAAAAAAAAAAGAAAAAGAAAATTGGGAACTGGAGTGCTGGAGTAAATGGTCATTTCTGGCAATTCCTAATTTTGTAAACCAAAGACTGCTTTTCACTACTGCAGCCCTAAACCATTCCACAGTGCAGGGATGCACATTTTCTATTTATAGTCTCCCTCAAACTTCAACTTCAGAAAGAAGAAAAAGGAAGTGGTCGGATATTAAATATTAAATTTCCCCAAGGGGAAGTTCATGTAAAGATAATCCTATCAGTGACGTCAGCTAATGAGAACACCAGGGCAGGGAGGGGGAGCAAGAGAAAGGCAGGGAGTAGGGGGAAGAGAGGGAGAAAAGAGGGAAAAGAATTTGATATTTGGCATTTTAAAAAAAGAAATTGAAATGGCCTTTACAGTAAAATCAGAACCACGTCGGTCTCCTTTATACTTATTTTATGGGTTCAATCTTTTTTCTTTCAATTAAACATAGGCTGCAGAATGAGGGCAAAGAACCATAACCTTTTCAGTGCTTATGCCTTCTAAAGAGCTATCGGCCTATGCTTACACATTCATAATCCATTTCTTAACATTCGTGCATTTCATTTTAAGTCAAATTGAATTTAAATTGTATAATGTATTCTCCTTGATTCTTGGAAAACTGGTTTCCAGTTGATTAAAGCTTTCCAGTTAAAACTGTACAATCACAAAGATTATCCAGACATGATACTTATGCACAGATTCTATTTTTTTACATTACTGGGTGTTAACTCTATTAATACTGAATCAATGGGCAGAACACGAAGGATGTTCGGATGGCATTGAGTGTGGTTTGGTAATGTAACAAGCAAGGGAGAAGGGAGACTCAGTTCTCTGACATAGCTGATAAGACCCTTAATACATTCAACCTGAATGAAGCATAAGCTCATCTCAGGGGCAGTCTGCCTTCTTTTTGTGAGGGGAGTTTGAAACACACACACTAAAACAGTATCAATTTTTATGTGGCTCTGGGTGGGGTGGGGGAGTCAGCATATCGTATTAGCAATTTTCAATGGAATCACATTAGAGTTTCATTGTGGTAGCCATATCACATTAAAATCTGTTTTTTTTTCCCTAAATGGCTTCCATTGTGTATTTAGTGAATCTGATATGGAAAATTGCTAATGCAATAAGGGTATCATAGAAGCTTTTCTGACCATAATGCTCAGCCATAGTATTCCAGGGGAGGCCCAACTAGGCAGGGGGAATTCCAGGTTTTTTTCTCACAGTCTCTTGACGAGTCCTCAGCTCCAGTTCAACACTGGTTTCTTGAAAGATAGACCTTTAAGACCTATTCTACGGATGAAATGCTTTTACAGATTTTATTTCAGAAGGGACCATGGGTTCAGTGAAAAGATTTGTCACTTAACTACTATTTGTTGACAGGCTACTCTATAGGGCTCTGTGGTCAGCCTTATGGGAATGAAAAAGATAGATGAAACACAGTGCCCTCCTGCATGGATCTTGTAAGGATCACCTCAGGGGAAGAAAAAAATTAGTATATAAGTAACTTAATTCAAGATATAACAAAAGTGGAAAATGAAAAGAACCACAGAAGTTGGAAGGAGGACACAGAAGTTGGAAGCAGGACACACAGAAGGTGATACCTGAGCAGAGCATACAGGCCAAGGAAGTTTCTGATAAATCTGAGGATCTGGTGGGAGGTGAGGAAGCAAGGGAGGGCATCCTAGGCCTTCGTGTGAGTAAAGTTACAGAGAAAAGAAAAGTCAGGGTATGCATGGGAAACTCTTTCAACTGCAGTATAAAATATGGAAGGACTGGAAAGAAGAGCCCAGAGAAGTGGTTTGGGATCAGCATGAGGTTAACACCTAAAGAAACCAGTGAATGACACAGATGAGGATGACAGTGGAATTCAGCATGGTTTTGGGGTGAGAAGTATCAGGATGAAGACCACTAAGAAGGAGCAAGCATCGTTTTCCTGGATGTGATGACTTCCAGTGCTAACAAATATCTTGAAATCTTCATAACTTTAGTTGGCACAAGTTTCTTAAAAGACATAATTCACAGGAATTAAAAGGTTAGTTTACTGCCAGGGAATATTTGTTTATTTTTTGCTACGTCATTACTCTTCACCTAGTCAGCTGATAGTATAACACAAAACTTTACTGAAGTGTTCATACTATTATAACAGTACTTACCAATTTATTTTTATTTTTTGCTTTACAATAACTTTTCAACTCACTAGCAACAGTAACCAAGGAAATATAAATTCAACAGGCTAGAATTACAACTTGAGGAGATTCATGTTTTCAACATACTGCTATATTTATTGTTTTATTCAAGACACTTCCCTGTTTCTGAATTTCTCTCTACTTGTTCAAAACAATAAACAGAAAGTCTGCACTAAGCCTCAATAAAACTTTAAAATTTAATGTGATATACAAAATAAAACCACAATCAGTTATATGTCATAACCTTTACCTACCCTTAAATCAAAGAATATCCTCTAGTGAACAATCTATGACACATTAAAGTGGAACACACTGAAACTACCACTTTATTTATTACTGAGTAAATGTCAGATATGAACCGATCTGTTGCTTTCATGCTGAAGTGACCACTTACTAAACACCATCCCTCCAACTTAGCAAAGCATATTGAACTCTTTAATCAGAATTAAACTGTTTGCAAAATTAAAATTGACTTTTTATTCTTATGAAAGAATTTCTTAATAATTTCCTCCTCCAACTAACCACATGATTGGAAAGAATAAACAAATTTAACATTTATTTATTACTGACAGATATCCTTAGCAATGTTTCATTTAAAAACCATCCAAAACTTTTCTCTCTTATACCATGTCTTTGTCTATCAGAGATGCAGTAGTTGATATCTATGGATATTTTCTGATTACTCATTATTTGGGGATATACAAGTAAAAGAAAAAGATCCTAAAAGGTAAAAGTCCAAATAGCTCATGCTGACTTCAAAAGACTGATGTCAAAGATGTGAGAATTAAAAGTACTTAGTGGGTTAACCTGAATTTTATCTTCGATTTTTAGTAAACACTGATAAAAACGAGTTTGCACAGATCAAGAACATGCTGGCATTCTCTTAAACACAGCTTAAAACCACAGAGTTCCAGCATAAAATAACTCAGTCAAGCATGAAAATGGGAGTTGGTTGTGTCAGAATACATGGAGACCTGAAGGCTGTCTCTTAGACAGTTGTCCTGCCATCAATGAAGGTGATTATGGTCACTAAAAGTTATTTTTCTGATCTATTATTTAAAACCTGTCATCTTATCATATTTAAAGAGTTCCTTATTTATAAATGACCACATGGGTTTCTTATCTGCAGTGTCCTTGGATAACCACAAACTTGAAACAGCTCCCAAATCGTGTTCATGGTTTCCTACAAGCAAAGGGAAACTCATTTATTCCATCTTTGTCTATTTGGAGTGGACAATGTGTTTGGGCTTTATTGTTACTTCCTTTTTAAATATAGATCACTAGTTTTTAAATGTAAACATCCAAAGGCATTCCCTCACCCTGACAGGCACTCTAAGGCCGAAGGGAGTCTGGAGGACTCACATTTCACCGACCCAGACGATGCTGTGAATACTCTCCTAAGTTACTGCCTAGGAGGAAGCACTATTAAATGTCTTTATGACTTTACAGCTATCCTCCATTATCCTTGCTAAATCACATTTCCGAAAGATCGACTGAGAAATCCAGCGAGCCACTGAAATGTATTTGTAAACTGGATCCACGGAAAGCAATTCACAGTGTCTAGGTGTGTATCCCACTGAATTACTGGGTAAAGAACTTGCATACAATTTTATTCCAAAACTAGATCTACATCATTTGTAAGTTATTTCTCAGGAATACCAATTCCAGCCCAGAAATAAGCCAACAAAGTATTTCCAAACTATCATTTCTAATTTCCACGGTCAAGGAAGGGAGGAGGAAGGAGCAGTAACGAGAAGACTTGTCAGCGATTAACCATCCATAAAAATGTTTCCCCGCGCTCCTCCTTCGGATCACAAAGCTGGCGTCAGTCAGTCTCCTGTATCTGTCCCCCACATCGACCCCCTCCCCTCTGCGGAGAGCTGGCACCGAATGGCAGGCGAAGGAAAAGACAAACATCCCGGCTCCGAACACAAGCCAAGCGTTAGCCCGGCGACACTTGAACAGCATTCCTAACTTTGTCCGGTCACTTCGCGTGCCTCAAAGGTAAGCAGAGTTTAAAAAAAAAAAAAAAAAAAAAAAAGTATAAAATCGAAGGCCAGCGAGGCCAAGGGGTCCAGCAAGTTTTAAAATTCTCCCCAAAGAGCCACAACCTAACCTGACCTCCCCGACACACACACACACCCATTTATCCGCGGTCCCAGCTCTCCAGCCACAGCAAACGTTACTCAGCTCTAGTCCCGGCTCCAGGGCGTCTGTTCTCCGGGCGCGGCCCCGGCGCACAGCTCCGGCTCGGGGCGGGCGACCAGGGCGCATCCCTGCTTACGCCCTAGGCCACCGCCCCGCCCGGCCGCCGCCCCCGCCGCGGGACAGGCATCCTCTGACAGGTCCCAGGTGCTGCCAGCCGCCTGGGTGGGTGCAGGCGCGAAGAACGCGCGCGTCTCCAGGGCGTCCGCGAGAGGCTCGGCCAAGTGCTCCAGCAGTCCTCCTCTCGCCCCTCGCCCACCACACCTCCTCCCCACGCCAGGCGGGCTCCACCGAGCAACACCGGGATGAAGAGTGCAAAGAGCCAAACCACACACCAAAGAACCTCAAAGGCTCGCCGTGTGCAAGAAAAGCAGCTCTGCACACGCACACACACACACAAACACACACAGCGCGCCGCCGAGGAGGTATCGCTTACCTGTCCCCACGATGCCACTCATCCCGCCCCCCACCCCAGGTCTGGCTGTCCCCCGCCCCCTGCAGTGGGTCCCTAGCCGCCCGCGTCGAGAGCCGCGCACTCACTGCCTGGCTGCGCGCGCCCAGAGGCTGCAGGGCCCGGCGGCGGCGGGGACCGAGACAGCGGCTGCAGCGGCGGCGGCGGCGGCGGCGGCGGCGGCCCCAGCCGGCGTCAGTCAGACTGGAGCCGCGAAGCCTCATCGCCCGTATTAGTGCGCCGACCTGGAAAGCGGCCAGGGAGCCCTGCTCGCGGGCCCGCCCCGCCCGCCGCCGCGCGCGCTGGCTGCTCCGGGAGCAGGCGAGGAGGGGGCGCGCGGCGACGGGCCGGAGGCGGGGGTGCTGCCGGCCGCACAGCCACGTGCGCGGAAACGGGCGGCGGTGGCCACCGGGGGTGTGCTGGCAGCCGCGCGCAGCGCTGTGGCCCTTGGCCCTGAACGTACTCTCCGTGTTCCCGCGCGACCCCAGGCCCATCCCCTGCCTGCCATCACACCCCGCTGGGGGCGGCTCCAGCCAGCGGAGTCACCTTACAGTTGCTTTTTTTCCCTTGTCTCCCCTGAGACTTCTCACCTCCACCTGGAGCTTGAGGCCACGATTGGAGGTTTGTTAGCAGAACACAAATACAGGACCACCAACAAATCAGTCTGAAAACCCTCCTGAGCTGTTGTTTCTGGGCCCTGATTGGGTGCTGTGTTATTTGTTCCTTATTTGTTTTTCATGTTAAAGGGGGTTCCTCCACCCATCAAAAGTGCCAGAGCAACTGGCTTGCCCTGGCCCAGGCACAAGTAAATCTAATCACTCTGAGTGGTGAGTAGTGGTTCAAACTAGTCATAATTATGTGTATTGTAATTTCCTTTACGCAAGCATATAATATATAATATTATCTAATCTAATAAATATACAACCTTGTGGGCACACAGCGATGTTAATGTATAACCTTCTTGCCTCATGGCCTGGCTTCCCCCTAGGTAGCCTGCCTCTTGAGGTCTCTGTGGACTCCCAGAACTCACTCCAAAATGCCACTTGGAAAATGCCACCAATGTCCTGATGACCTTTGATTCCTCGCCAACCCTTAACCCTTAACTCTTCACAGAAATGGCATTTGGTGCAAAAGCTAATGTAAAATAAAGTCTCGGCTCAGCTCCATCCTGTGTATGCAAAAACCAGCCTGAGGTGTAAACGGCAAGGCCTTGAGTTTGCCTTTTTGTAGTTCGAAAAGCTCTGCACTTTTTGGCAGATGCAGATTTTTGCTTTATCATACAGTTGTAGTTGAACAATGACCTTGTTTAAAACACATTGAAGTGAAACTTCAAATACCATGCTTTAACCTCAAATGTAAATCATATTTCTACACCTGACCAATATACCTAGGCTCCAGGAAACATGTTTCTTAAGACTTGTGGCAAATAGGCGCTTTATTAGGAATAAACTAGCTGGGTATTCAGAATTGGTACCTTGTGGCGCAAGGTTTTTTCCCGTTTTTTTTTTTAAATAGTATTAAGAAAATAAATTATCTGATCGCTGTTTCCTTCTCTTATATGAGCACAGTGCAGGGAACGTAATGCAGAGAAAGAAATTGCATTCTCTGCAATGCTGGCTCATGCTTCTGACATAGTCTTTTTAAATTCACGGAACTCTCTTGGCGCTAGGCAGGACTTTGATTTACAGGCTCCACGACTGCATGTAGTCTGCTTCTTCTGTACATTCTCATTGACTTACCAGGAAATGTTTGCACAGTGGTGACTTTTTCTCCCTAAAGGTTAGACTGTTACTGATGGAATTCTTGTGTATTCCTCAAAACTAGTACAGAAGGTTAATCCTTTACTCTGGAGTAGAGTAAGGTCTGATGGAACGATATTGACCAAATTACATAGTTATATTGTGTGCATGTATAAATATATAACAATAAATCCCACCATTATGTACAACTGTAATACACCAATAAAAATGTATAGAAAAAACATTGAAAATAAATAAATAACTTTGTTGCTTAGCTTCCCATCACAAAAACTAAACAACAACAACAACAAATCTGTTGAGTTCCAAGAAAGAGAAAATGCTAGCACTAGGAAAGAAGGCTTGGTGTTGCTTCCATATTTCAGAAGCTGCTCATCAGCTTGTAACATGCACTTGTAGTTATTGAAAAAAAAATCTAGTCTCTTATCTGTCTTTCCTGTGAAAGTTTTATGCTTAATAGAATTTCCACCAAAACATTACATTATGGGAATCATTTGAGAGGTGAAACTCAGTCAGCAGTTAATGTTTGGTGGGAACTCCTGTAAATTTTTGCTTTGAGTCTCAAAACCATAGCAAAACTAAAATCTCCCTTTTCTGAAAGATTCTGAGGACCTGGCTCCCTCAGTCTATGGAACAGTAGTAGAAAGGGCCCCTTTCCTAACAATGGGAGGGCTGGTTCTTCAAACTTGCCATATGCCCAGTGCTGTAATTTGGATCTGAAATGTCTCCCCAAGGCCCATGTGTTCCTCAGCCTGTGGCACTTTTAGGATATAATAGAACCTTTAAGAGGAAGGGTTAGAGAAAGTTAAGTCTTTGAGGATGCGCCCTTGAATGGGAGACTGGGACCTTGGCCGCTTTCTTGTCTCTCTGCTTCCCTATATGCTCCTGACCTGATGTACCATGTCACCAGAGGCCCCCAGACTAGAGGGTCAAATCAAACCTCTGAAACCATGAGCCAAAATAAGTCTTCTTTTATGTCGATTGTCTCAAGTATTTTGTCACAGTGATGGAAAACTCACGCAGCATAAAAGAAAATTGTAATAAAGTCCATAGTCATCCATTGATGCTATTCTGATTGTGATATGAAGTGTCCCCTGAAAAGCTCATGTTAGATAACACAGTAATGTTGTTAGATTATGAAAGTGGAAACCTCATAGGTGGATTAATACATTTGATGGATTAATAATTTGAATGGACTACTGGTAAATATAGGCAGGTGGGGTATGGCTGGAGGCAGTAGGTCAGTGGGGACATGCCCTCGGGGTTATATCTTGTTCCTTGCTCTCCCACCTGGTCCTGCTTCCTGGCTGACCTGAGCTGAGTAGCTTTCCTTTGCCACACCCTTCTGCCATGGCGTTTCTGTCTTGGAGCTGCAGACAATGGACTGAACCTCTGAAAACATGAACCCAAAATAAACTTTATCCTCTACTTGTTCTTGTCAGGTATTTTGATCGCTGCAATGCAAAGCTGACTAACAAAGATACAGAATGTACTTTGTACAGCTCTTGTGCTTTGTATTTGATCTAGCATTATAATGGTTTCGCTCAGAATCATAAATAGGAATTGTAGCCTAACCTCC
The DNA here is from genome assembly GCA_020662805.1 of Glaucomys volans. Lineage (NCBI taxonomy): Eukaryota > Metazoa > Chordata > Mammalia > Rodentia > Sciuridae > Glaucomys > Glaucomys volans. The sequence continues at coordinate 108,401 of JAJEJO010004542.1, forward strand.
CCTCCTGCTTCAGTCTCCTTCCTGCAGTTTGTCTGTAATTCTGTCACGACTGCACTTTTTCTGCCTCTCCCTCTCACTTTCCTTGGAAGTCATCAATCATTCCATAACACCATTGAATATTTCCTTGAGCACCTGTTGACTGGGCTATAGAGCACTGGTCCTTGTCAATTCTGACCAGGAGAGATACACATTCAATGATGATCACATACCATGTGTGTCACTATAAGTGGGCATGGGAAGGTGTCAGAAAGGATTGCACAGAGGCAGAATTCCAGCCACACCTTGACAAGTGAGTATGGAAGTGTACCATCCTGGCCACTGCCCCTGCCCTTGCCGGATTCAGCTCTGAGGGCCCTGGCCTGGTGGCAGAGTGCAGGCTGGATTTCAACCCCTCTCACCCATTTGGCTAGGCACTCTGATGCAGGACAACTTGAAGAATCATAAAAGAAGACCAGAATGCCTACTATATGGAGAATTTCCTGAGGTTTAAAACCTAAGTTCTTTTTTTTTCTAGAACTGTCAGACTAGTTAAATACACAAGAAAAGGAATGTTAACAGTAATTAATTGCTAATAACTGCTGAGGAATTGAGACAAGGAAATGATAGATCATCTTCATTTAGTTGTGAAGAGGACAAAAACATCTAATGTGAAATTCTCCTGACCTGGAATTGGGCTAGCACTTTATATACTTCCTCTTTATCCACCCTTTTGATATTTCTGGGGATGAGAATTTTCCCCATTTTACAGATGAGGAAACTGAGACACAAATTAATTTCACCAGTGCCTGAATTCAAAGCCCAGGCATTGGACCACTATACTTCACTGCCTTCCTGGAACTCAAAGTGGAATGGTAATTGGGAAGAATGTGGCACAGGCAGGTATGTTCCAGGAAGAATAATCCACACAGTTTACAAAGTGAAAGTACTGAGGAAGGAAAGTTGGTAGCGATAAAGGTAAGGAGAACAATGGGAAGCCGTGGAAGTCATTTAGTCATGAGATAATGAGTATCTGCTACAGGACAGCATCTGTGAGATTCTAGAAAAGCAGGAAGAGATGCATTTTATGGACACTGTGAAAGGAAAATTGATAGAGGTTAGCAAAGCCAAACAAAAGCTGGAGGAATCAAGAATCAAGGTTGTGAGAAAAGTGCTATCATTGGAAGAAATAGCTGCTATAAAGCAAGAAATTGTTCCACCCACAATTGTCCTCAACCCTTATTTGCTGTTTTTCACTTTCTTTGTAGCAACACAAAATTACATAGCATCTCCTCTATAAGAATACCGGTTCCTACTGTATCAGCACGGCCTGAAACAATGCTTGATATAGTAGGTGCTCAATAAGTATTTGTTGAATTCATGACATGTTTGGTATGTGGTTAAAAAATAGAGGAGAGATGAAATTTTGGAATGTATCTGTAGAGGTGAATAGCAGAAACCTCTAGAATGAATGAGATCCCTGACAAAAAGAGTATGGAGAAAGAGTACCCATAAAGGGAGTGAGAAGGTAAAGTAGAAGCTTCAAAAAAGAGTATTAGTAAACCCCAAAAGCTCATGGATGAGGCAATGCAAGAGAATTCACAGGTGAAATGATTGGTTATAAGAGCCTTAATGTGATCAGTGGATAAATCCACTAATAGGGATTAACTGGGTGGTGTCTACAGGCAGGTAATGTGTGGCTGGAGGAGTAGGTCACTGGAGTTGTGCCCTTTGAGGTATATATTTTGTCCCTCGTGAGCAGAGCTCTCTCTCTCTCTGCTTTCTGGTTGCCATGTCCTTAGCTGCTTTCCTCTGCCACACCGATCTGCCATGATGTCCTGCATCACCTCTGGCCCAGAACAATGGAGTCAGTCAGGTATGGATCAAGACCTCTGAAACCATGAGCCCAAATCAGCTTTTCCTCCTCTGTGTTATTTTTGTCAGGTATTTTGGTCACAGTGACCAAAACAGTAAGGAGTCCCTCCAGAGGTAAAAAGATAAGTCACAGTTGTATTGCTTATCTTTCTGCTCCAAATCTCCCCCACCATTTCTCACAACATCTTCAGTACCTTCCTCTATAAGACCAGGACTCAACAATGCTTGCCACATGGGGCCAGGCAGGGAATGTCAGTACCTGAAGTCGGCCAGCTGAGACCTCAGGGTGGGGACTGAAGCACTCATGCCCCTTCACAGGAAGACACTGGAAGCCTGCTGCTGCCCTGTGAGAATGGGGACATAGTTTCTAGAGACAACGGACATCCAGAATTTTATGGAAAATCTTACAATTTACAAAATGTTGCCAGCTAACCCAGATTCTTTTTTAAGATACAGGCCAAAGAAAACATTCGTGAGCCAAATTCAACTAGCGGCGTACACCCTCTGAGTGTTACCCTCTCTCTAGTTCCTTCATCATCTCTCCTTTTTTTCTGTAAGAGAAACAAGACCTAAGGTCTCTACATCACGTTTTCTTACCTTGGGGTTGGGGACAACAAAGACTCTCTAAACTGAAGTAGGACAGAAAAGGTTGGACACCCGAGGAAGTTTCAGGAAGCAGGTTTTTTGGCTGCAACCGGCCGGTCCAGAGTGCGGCTGGTGCCTGAAAGATTCTCTGGACAAAGATTTTGGAAAATCTTTGAACTTTATACCCAGTGGGGGAGTGGAGTTTGGAGGTTCACATGACAAATGCTTTATGTTCCATCCTCTAGACCAGACAAAGGTTTCACAAGTTTTTTACCAACAGAGATAATATCTTTTTGTACAACAAGCTTGCACACTAACGCTGTCACACATTTTGTGTATAAACCTGGTACTTACAAGAGGAAACTACCAACCACAATTATCTCTGCGGACATCCTGCTGATCTGACAAGAGGAGAAACTTAATTATGGCAAGGGTCTCCTGGGTGGGGGTACCTGGTCTGCTTCAAAACCTGGATCCTTCCCTCCACTGTCAAACTTGACACTTTCACACAGAGTGGTCGGCACGTGCTCTTCTACTGCGCTACATCCCCAGCCCCTCCCTAGCCTTTCTTAATCCCCCTATGCATTACTTCTGCCTTACAGGCCTGTTACTTAATTTCAGTGACTTCCCAATATTCTTAGAGGCACCAGTAATAATTCATTCAATGAGTTTTCTTGATCCTCATTCCCCCTTTATTCTGAAATCATCTTTATTATTTATTAAATTCAGGTTATTGTTGGAATTAACCAAATTCATTCATTCAAATTGTTGCTTGGTAATATGCTATTTGGGGATGCTTTTAGGGACTAGATGAGATTGACCTTTTCTTTTACCATCTTCCCTCTTTTTGAGTGTGCAGTTCAATAGTCTGCACACTAAAAACGACGTGCATTTACATTGTTGTGCTGCAACAGAGCTCTAGAACTTTTCCATCATGCCCCTTGAATACGAATTCGCCCTCATCCTTAGGAACTTCCCCTAGTCCTTAGGAACTATCTTTCTACCCTCGGGTTTTTTTTTGTTTGTTTGTTTGTTGTGTGTGTGTGTGTGTGTGTGTGTGTGTGTGGTGCTGGAATTGAACCCAGGGTTTGTGCTTGTAGCTCTACTAACTGAGCTATTTCCCCAGCCCTTACCTTCCGTTTTATGATCTTAACTACTTTGAAAACTTCACATGAGTGATTCTGTATACTGTTTGTCCTTTTATGACTGGCTTATTTTGCTTGAGGTTTATCCATTTTGTAATATATGACAGTATACTAACTTATTCAGTATGCTCTGTTTTTGTATTTTCAAGGCTGCATAATACTTCATCTTATATGCATGCCATGTTTTCTTTATCCATGGATAGTTGCATTGCTTTTATTTTGTTGCTCCTGTGATATGCTGTAATGAACATGAGTGTGCAAATATCTCTTTGAGGTTCTGCTTTGACTTCTTTTGGATATATGCCCAGGAGGGGGATTGCTGGATCAACTGGTAATTCTATTTTTATTTTTTGAGGAAGCTTCATGATGTTGTCCATGATGGAAGGACCATTTTTACCTTCCCACCAACAGTGGAAAAGTGTTCTAATTTCTCTTGCATCTTCTCCAACACTTGTTATTTTTTATTCTTTCTATAGAGATCAGCCTACTTAGATTTGCATCTCACCTGTGATTAATGATGTCAAGCATCTTTTCCTGTCCTGTTCACATTTGTGTGTCTTTTTTTTTTTTTTTTTTTTGGAGAATTGCCTATTCAAATTCTTTGCCTATTTTTCAGTCTGGTTATTTGTGGGGTTTTTTTGTTGTTTCTTATGTATTTGGGATATTAATTCCCTAGCAGAAATGTGATTTGCAAATATTTGCTCTCATTCTTTTCACTCTATACAGAAGTTTTTTAAAATTTATTTCTTCTTTTTCTTTTTTCCCCCTTTGGCTTTTATTGCTTGTTCTTTTTAAACTATTTATTTCTATTTATTTATTTTTTTGAAATGAGGTCTTAACTGTGCTGCCCAGGCTGGCCTCCAACTCCAGCGCTCAGGAGTCCTCTTGCTGTGGCATCCAAAGTAGCTGGGGCTATAGAAATGCTCCACCATGCCGGATTGGTATGTGGGTCCTCATTCTTGTTACCTCTGCTGCATGAAGTTGTTGAATAAATTGTCAACAAATAAATGAATAAAAAAGAACAGAAAACATTCATCTTAATTAGATGGCAGGAACTATTTGACCATGGTTAATTCCCAATTGAAATTGCAATTGGCTTCATCATGCAATTGAGTGTTCCTTCTTCTCCTTGCCTCATTAGCACCTATTCTTTCCTCTGTATTTCGGCTCAAGTGTCACACCCTAGGGAGACTTTCTTGATCCTTTCTGACACAGTTGGATCCTGCTTCATAATCTCACAGGTCATGTGTCTCTTATTCATAATCAACACCATTGTTCCAAATGGATATATATTTAATTTTTTTATTTATGTCTGTCCCACTTGAATTAACTGTAATATTGAAAAGAATGGGAAAGTGCATCTGGTTTTGTTTTTATTTCCAAAAGCTAGAGCAGTGTCTGGCACATGTAAATGTTCATTGACTACTTGTTAAATATATGAAGATTTTTCTAGAAATGAAATGGAGAGAATGGTCCTGAGCCTGGATGCACAGCCAGATTTGGTATCCGGCGCCTGGCAATGCAAGGGAAAGTAATGCCAGCCTCTGGTCTTGGAAAACTGACAGCTGTGTGTGGGGTGGGGTTGGGGATGACTTGGAGGTGGTTTGTGGTCGTAAGCAGAAGTGGCAGGCATGTTAAGGGGGAGAGAGAAGCATGAGCCACAAAACTTATTTTTACAATAAGGCCCAAACCAAGGTTTATTCACAGTTTTATGTGGAATCTAATTATTCTATGGTACATGGGGCACAAATTCAAGTCCAGTTTTAAAGGTCTTTTTAAAGTTTAAATTGTGCATTTTGATATATTTTGTATGGATTATGAGGAGGATATTTGATTTTGTGGTATCCCATCTCCATAGAACTAAATAGACTCCTTTTCTTTTCTTTGTTAATGAACAGTAAACCTTTGTTTTTTAATTGAAGATAAATTTAATTTTGATGGGAACTGTGTAATACTTTCTGAAATAAAGGGCAAGATCCTACAGAAGCTTACAATATAGTTGGATGACTACAATAATAATTGGAAATCCAAGCCATTAGTTTAAAGTCAAACTTTTGCTCTTGATTCAAATTAGTTAGGAAAAGAACCAGCTGAGACCCTTAGACCAGCTGAGACCCTTAGACCAGCGAAGCCCCTGCCTATGTGCTGCCTCACTGAGGTATTCTAATTTCTCCACAGTAATTAAGTGATTAGTGATTACCTTTTTGTCATTCTCTGTAGAATTAACATATTTATACGCTTTGGTCCATACATTGCTCTTTAATTGATCTTTAATTTATAGAACTCTTGGAGAAATTAAAGAGATATTAAAACACTAAAAGATATGAAATACTAATAAAAGGATCTCCAAAAGCAATTTCTATACAATAAAATTCAAGTCCAGTTTTAAAGGTCTTTAAATCATACAGAATTGTATACATTTAACCAGTAAATGAAATCGTTTTTGTTTCCTCTTGATGATGGACTTTTATGTTCACATATTATTCAACAAATATTTTAAAAACTTGTTTTGGCATAGTCCTGGGGATAGAACCCTGGTCCCTGTTCACGCTAGGCAAGCAGCCTACCATTGACCCCCGCTGCAGCCCCATTTAATGACTCAGCTTTGTTTTTAGGCATCTGTTGAAAGTAGGGATACAAAATTTTAGTGAGGAGGAATAAGATCAAGTCCTCTGCCATATATTGTGGTAACAATTTACTCTACTTTTGAAAATTGCTGAGTCAATCTTCAGTGTTCTTCACACACACACACACACACACACACACACATATGAAGCGAGGTAATGAACAATTTAATAACTTGATTTGGCCACTCTACAATGTATCAAAATAAAAGCATCATGTTGTACACCATAAATATATACAATTTTATTTACTAGTCAATTTAAAAATAAATAAAAGCTGGGGAGGTCTCTCAGTAGTAAACTGCTTACCTAGCATGTACAAGGCCCAGTTATGATCTCTAGCAACTACAGAAAATAAACAATAGAAATTTGGGGTTATAGCTCAGCAGTAGACTGCTTGCCTAGCATGTAAGGAGCTCTGAGTTCATCAGCACTACAAAACAAAAATAAAAAATAAGTAAAGAAAATAGTTTGACAAAGAAGAAAACAGATCTGAATACTTACTTTTCCCTTAGTTTTTCATTTCTTCTTTAAAGAGAAATTTGGGTAAAGAAATAGTCTTTTTAAATTACCTTTAGAATAAGGTAGGTCATAAGCAAATGAATACAATAAAATATTCTGTATTTCCCAAATACCACAATATTCTGATAGGTGGATGTCACAGCTCCCAACTCTGACATTTTCATAAAATTTTAGTTTTTTAAAAAATACATATTTGAGATGTTGATGGACCTTTGTTTTATTATTTATATGTGGTGCTGAGAATTGAATGCAGTGCCTCATACATGCTAGGCATGCACCCTACCACTGAGTCATAACCCCAGCTCAAAATTTTAGTTTTTGATGCTGAAGGTCATATTACTTCATTTGATACTCACAATTACCCTGTGGGAAGGAAGCAATGTAGTATTTTCATCTTACCACTTCATGGATAAGAACGCTGGGGTGCACACACTTTATCACTGAAAAAAACTCACATGACTCACCAAAACAGTGTCTGTCTACAATATCAGTTGTCTGTCCAGAGAAAAAATGATTCCCAAGAAATCTTATATTTTTAATGAAATTAAATTTTCTAACCCATGTTTTCTCTAAGAAATATAAATAAGATTCTATTTTTGTTGGAAGCATCTTTTATAAAATTAGCATAAAAATGGCAAGTGAATAATGTGGTTGCAGCTAAACTCAGCTATCATGTACTCACTAACAATCAGAGAGATGAATAGGTAGGTATTCTAGTAAAAGTATTTCTTAGAGTTGATTAAATGGAAGATTTCAAATTTAAAATCTCAGTTCACTTTTCTCTTTATATATGAGAAGATAAATGTAATAATAGCTGGAAACATTAATGAGTCCCAATTTCACCCTGCCTACTTCCAGGATGTATTCGTGAAGATTCTGATGCCTTCTGATTAGGCTTGAATGATTTTCCTAATACTTCTTTTATTTTAAAAAAGTTGAGTTGCAGTCTGGGGATAAAGCTGAGTTGGTAGAGTGCTTGCCTTGCAAGTACAAGGCCCTGGGTTCAATCCCCAGCACTGAAAAAAAAAAAAAAAAAAAAAAAAAAGACAGTTGGGTACTACTTGCATGCATAACATACTGATTCTCCAACAATGGGTCACAGCTCCCAACTGTGATGCAGGAGACTGCCCATGGGATCATGAGACCTCTTCCAGTGTTCAAACTCACTTACAGCATAAGAAGACTAGGACTTCTACATTTTGAATTTTTAAAATGTCCTGGAATAGTAGCAGTTATTGCAGCTTTAAGCTTTGTCTCTGTGTTTTTTTGTGTTTGTTTTCGGTTGTACCAGGGATTGAACCCCAGACCTCACACATGACAGGCAAAGTGCTGTACCACTGAGCTGCATCCCAATCCTTCTGTAATTTTATTTTTTGGGAGAGGGTCTTTCTAAGTGACCCAAACTTGCCTCCAACTTGTGATCCTCCTGCCTCAGCCTTTTAAGCAGCTGGGATTCCAGGTGTGTGCCACAGCCTTTGACTTTTTTTAATTAATTTTTTTATTTATGTAGATTCGTATGTGCTATGAACTAAATGTTTGTGCCTCCTTAAAATATTTATGTTAGCTGGGCATGATAGTGTACACCTATAACACCAGCGAGTCTGGTGATCGAGGCAGAAGGATTGCAAGTTCAAGGGCAGCTGGGGCAATTTATCTAGATCCTATCTCAAAATAAAAAATAAAGCCGGACGCAGTGGTGCACGCCTGTAATCCAAGCGACTTGGGAGGCTGAGTCAGGAGGATCACGAGTTCAAAGCCAGTCTCAGCAATTTAGCGAGGCCCTAAGCAACTCAGTGAGACCCTGTCTCTAAATAAAATACAAAATAGGGCTGGGGATGTGGCTCAGTGGCTGAGTGTCCCTGAGTTCAATCCCTGGTTCCAAAAAAAATAAAAAAATTAAAAAAATAAATAAATAAAAAAGGACTGGGGGATAGCTCAGTGGTAAAGTGCCTCTGGGTTCATAACCAGTGCCATCAAAACAAAACAAACAAACAAAAAACTGCTAAAATTCTAACACGAAAGGTATGGCTTTGGGAAGTGTGTTATAGGTTGGATCTGGAATGTTCCCCAAAGACCCATGTGTTCATGGCTTGGTCCTCAGTGCAGCAATATTAAAAGGTGGGATTTGGAGAAGTGATTGGATTATGAGGCCCCTGGCCTTATTAATGGATTAATAACTGAACGGGCCATTCGGAGGTGATGGAAGCTATGGGAGGTGTGCAGAAATTGGAGGAAGTAGGTCACTGGGGATATGCTCTGGAAGGGTACACCTTGTCCCTGGCCCTCCTTTCCTCCCTCCCTCCCTCTCTCTTTCTGTGCTTCCCCACCATCATGAGGTGAGCAGCTGTATTCTGCCAGACTCTTCCACCATGATGTTCTGCCTCACCACAGGCCCAGAAACAGTGGAACCAGCCAACTATGGACTCTGAAACCATGCTTTTGATCTTTTTTTTTTTTTTTTTTAATATTTTTAGTTATAGATGGGGACAATGCCTTTATTTACTTATGTGGTGCTGAGAATCGAACCAAGTGCTTCACACATGCAAGGCAAGTGCTCTACCACTGAGCCACAACCTCAGCCCCTTGATCATTTTTTAATTGGATTATTTATTTCTTTATTTTCATTGTTGAGTTTTGAGAGATCTTTGTATCACTGAGACAGTAGACCCTTGTTGGATATGTGGTTTTTGAGTATTTTCTCACCCTTGTGTCTTTTCATCCTCTTAACAAGGTCTTTTATAGAGCAATAGACTTAAATTTGAGTTCAGTATATTTTTCCCTTTTGTTATGCTTTTTGTTGTATAGTCCAAAAACTCTATGCCTAGTGATAGAACTAAAGATTTTCTCTTGCTTTTGTTTCTACAAGTATGACTTTTGGCACATGAGCCTGATTCACTTTAAGTTTCGTGTAAGATGTGCGACTTAGGTTGAGATTCATATTTTTGGCTACGAATGTCCAACTGCTCCAGTACCAATTGCTAGAAAAGACTGTTTCCTCGCCAAATTGCTATTGTACCTTCCTCAAAAATTAGGTGAGCATATTTGTATGGGCCAATTTCTGGATCCTCTGTTCTTTCCAGTGACGTGTTTCTGACCTCCACTGATCCTACAGAGTTGATTGCTATAGCTGTGTAATAAGTTCTGAAGTCAAATAGATCAGTCCCTTCTACTTTGTTCTTATTTTTAAAAAATCGTTTTAGCTATTCTAGTTCCTTTCCTTTTCCACATACATTTTGAAAAATACTGTCAACATCTATTAAACATCTTGCTGGGATTTTGATGGAAATCAACTTGGGGACACATTGACATTTTTACTATGTGGAATCTTGCAATCTATGAAACATGGCGTATGCTGGTCTCCATTTATTTAGATCTTCTTTGATTTATCAGCGTTGTATAGTTTTCTGTACATGTATCTTGTAAGATTCACATTTAGTCATTTTAATTGTGGTATTGCATCTTTAATTTCAGTGGCCATGCGTTTATTGCTAGTATCTAGAAATACAACAAATTTTTGTATGCTTATCTGTAACTTTGTCCCTCTCGCTTATTAGTTCTAGAAGTATTTTATTGCAAATATATTAGACTTTTTCATGGAAATAGGAATATTTTCTACAAATGCAGAGTTTCATTCCTTCTTTCTAATTTGTGTGTCTTTTATTTCCTTTTCTTGACTTCTTACATTGACTGGAATGCCCAGGACTATATTTACTAGGAGTGGGAAAAGTGAACATCTTCACCTTATTCATGATCTTGGAGGAAAGTATTTGTTTTTTGACGATTAAGTGTGATGCTTTTTGTAGATTTTATGTACACACACTTTTTCAAGTTTAAGAATTTCCCCTCTATTTCATTTGAGAAATTTTGTGCCATTGACCTCCATGATTTCTGATGATAAATTCATTGCTGTGTTAATCATTTTTCCTCTATAAATAAGATGTCCTTTTTTCTTTCTGACTGCTTTCAAGACTTTTTCAGGTTTTTAGGAATGTAAGTATGACGCATCACTAACTCTGAGTTGATCCTATAAAGATGTGAATCTATAGGTTTACGTCTCTTGCCAAGTCTGAGAAGTTATTGCTGCAAGTATGTTCTTGACCCTTCCAGGGATTCTGATTACACAAATGTTAGATATTTTTACAGTTCAACAGGTTTCTAATATTCTGCTTTATTTTTTTCCATTGAATTTGCTCTTTGTTGCCAAACTTAGTGGTGCATACCTATCATCCCAGCAACTCAGGAGACTGAGGTAGGAGGATTGCGAAGTTGAAGCCAGGACTAAGTGAACTAAGTGAGTCCTTAAGTACCTTAACAAGACATTGTCTCAAAATAAAAATTAGAAAAAGGTTTGGGGATGTAGCTCAGTGGTTAAGTGTTGTTGGGTTCAATGCCTGGTATAAAAATATTTTTTTTTCTCTTTGATGCTCAGATTGTTCTGCTACCCAACTTGCTGCTTCTTTCCTTTCTCCCTTCTGTTCTACTCTTCCATTGAGTTTTTCCAGTTTTCAGTTTTAAAATTTTCATTTGGTTCTTCTTTATATCTTCTGTTATTTTGCTGAAACTTTCTCTTTGCTGATGCTTTCTTTGTTTCAAAACATTTAAAAAGGGATGTGGGCGTAGTTTAGTGGTTGAAAACTTGGCTGGCGTGCATGAGTCTCTGGGTTTGATCCCTGGCACCAGAAAAATTAATAAATAAATAAATAATAAAAAATTTCAGAGGGTTGCTTTAAAGTTTTTGTTAGATGTTCCTAATGTCTAGGTAAGATTGGCATTAGCATTTATTTATTGTTTTCCCTGCTTCATTCAAACTGAGATTTTTCTAATTCCTAGTTTGATGAGTGACTTTCTTTTGAAATCTGGACTTTTTTAATGATGGTCTGAGACTCTGGATCCTTTTTTATGGGGCAGGTGGTCCTGGGGATTGAACTCAGGGGCACTCAACCACTGAGCCACATCCCCAGCCCTATTTTGTTTTTTATTTAGAGATGGCATCTTAGTGCCTGGACTTTGCTCATGCTGGCTTTGAACTCCCGAGCTGTAGGGGTCATAGGCATGCTCTGGGTGAGACTCTAGATCTTAAACCTTCTGTTTCAGCTGGCTTTTCCTGACACTACTCTAGCAGAGGAAGGGGAGCACCACCCTGTTGTTGCCAGTTGGGGCTCTGAGTACACACACCTCCCCACTCAGCCTAGGCTGACAACAAAGAGCAGGGGTCTGCTTATTGCTGTTGGGCAGTTGTGGAAGGTCTGGCTTACGATGCAGCCTTTGCCAACATGGTTACCTCATTATACAGGTAACAAGACCTCTCTGATACGTGACTGACTCTGCGAGGCTTCCTCTGACACCACCTTGGTGGGGCAGAGGTGAATGTAGAAGGCCAGACTTCTCTGGTAGTATCTGAGATCATTCTGGTGGAGGATCTATCAGTGTGGAGATGAAAGTCCTGCTCTCTACTTGGTCTTTTCTGACATCATCCTGGAAGGAGTATTTGGTACCTGATTACAGCCTCATGGAGGTTTGAGTCTAGTCTCCTAACTCAGCCTTAGCCAGTGTCAGTGAAGTTGGGGGCCTCCATTTTTCCATAGTATTTAATTGAACTGGAACATATTTGCCTAAAAGTTTTGTTGAGACAGGTGTGGTGGCCCATGTCTATAACCTCAGCTACTTGGGAGGCTGAGGCAGGAGGATCACAAGTTTGAGGACAGCCTGGGCAACTTAGACCCTGTCTCAAAATAAAAAGGGCTCAGTGCTAAAGCGGCCCTGGGTTCAATCCCCAGTACTGCAACGAACAAACAAGTTTTCTGCCTTACTAGCCTGCCCCTTTCTTGGCTCTTTGGCAAGAGAGTCATTTGGTGGGGATTTTTTGTCTGCGTTCATTGGTTTTTCCAAATTTCCAACTTCAGTTCCAAGTCTGGAGCATTTGAGATGAAAAGAAAATCCTAGGAGTTCACCTTCATGTTATTCCTTGAGTCTCAAGATCCTTGGTCAGTAGTCTGCCCTCTTCTTAGTATTTGATAATATAACTGTGTTTATCTTACAAATAATGTCCATTATTTTCAGCTGTATTTAGCAGGAGAAATAGGGAAAAGTAGATCTACTCCATCTTCTCAGCGGTGGAAGTCCTTACTTTACTAATTTTGGTCATTGTATCATTGTTCAGATTCAGTTGGCCCTTTCACTAAAATTCCTGGGAAAATATTTCTACAGATCTTAAGGAATGCAATGCAAAATATAAACAAATAGGATTGCTGTTTTATTTCAGAAGAATGACAAAGACCAAATGGAACTAAGAGGATATAAACTATGTTCCTAGATGGAGGTGAGTCTACTTTTACTGAAGTTGTGCATTGTGCATGGAGAGTTCCAAAGAGATACAAAAATTTAGGGGAAAAATTTCCTCATTTTGCATCCCTTTTCAGAATGCATCTAGTTCCTTGAACTTATATTACTTGCATTGCTATTTAAATGTTTAACATTTTCTTTTCTTTCTAAGACTACGTAAGGGCTGACACCTTTTGCAGTGTAGTGCTGTTGGGCAGTAAGTATGTGCTCACGAGGTGCGTAAAAGAATGACTGATTTGTACTTGCCAGTGTATACAGCAGTCCCCCAGCCCCACAATGTCACATTCTGCCATCAACCAGTTAATCTGAACCATGGGTCACATGATCACAAGAAGATATTCTGAAAGAGTGCATATTTACATAAATTTTATTATAATCTGTTGTCATAAGTAATCCATTTTATTATTGCTAATCTTTTACTGTGCCAACTGTATTTACTTATTTTTGGGGTGACTGGGAATTGAACTCAGGGGCACTGGACCACTGTGCCACAACCCCAACCCTATTTTGTATTTTGGGACAGAGTCTCACTGAGTTGCTTAGAGCCTCACTATTGCTGAGGCTGGCTTTGAACTTGCTATGCTTCTCTCTCAGCCTCCTGAGCTGTGGGGATCACAGGTGCATACCACCACACAATTTATAAATTAGTTTACTATTGGTATGTTTGCATAGGAAAAAACATATAGCATGTCCTACTACCCAGTTTCAGGTATCTGCTGTGGGTCCTGGTGGGTATTCTTTGCAGATAAGTGGGGCCTACTATACTGTTACATCAAGGATTTTTACTTTGCCTGTTTTTATTTTGGAGGACTTGAATAAATTTACAACTCTGGACAGGAAGGCACGTTTTGCAGTCAACATATTTTGTAGACTTTCGGGACCTAGATCTGACTGTTCCTGCTATGATTGGAGAACTATCAGCAGTGACATTCACCCATCCTCCACGTACATACATATTGCTATTGCAGAAACTCATGAGTCAGGGACACAGAAAACTCTATTTGTTTAGGAGAATTTTCTTTAATATATGTACTTTTAGTTGTAGTGGACACAATAACCATATTTTTGCTTTTACGTGGTGCTGAGGATCGAACCCAGGGCCTCACGTGTGCCAGGTGAGTGCGCTACCACTCAGCCACAACCCAGCCCCAAGGAGGATTTCTGAGGTGTGTTGTGACAGCACTCAGGTAAGGTCCACTGCTGTCTTTTCTCTGCCCTCAATCTTATCAGAACCCAGATAGGCTCAAATCTAGTAATATATTGGGCTTTATGAACCTTAAAATACTAACTGGAATTTTACTTCAAAACCAGGGAATTATAAATTATCACTTTTTATTGGATTAATATGTTTATTAATTGTGGCTTTGATACTTTTGAGATTTGCACAAAAACAAAGCTATCCACTAGACTGTTCCTTCAGGAGATTTAGCTGTCAATATAAAGAATAACCCATTTATATAATTATTTTTTTGACAAATGAATTGAAATGCTGGCATTATTTAGCCATTTAAGAAACCTTTATTAAGCAACCACAATTTAGAATGCTATAGAGATGCACAAAATAAATGGCAAGGTTTCTTCTCCTTAGGAAATAACTCAATAAGAAAATGGAAAATAGGACTGGAGAATCAACTTTAAATGGTTGACGTATAAAACTTTGTGGACATGGAAAATTACAGCTGTCAAGAGACGTTTTGGTCTAGATGTGACCTCAAGTCAAATAAACATATAAATATTCTATAAGAACAAGTCAGAAGGCAGAAATAGTTGCCTGATAACAATGAGATTATATTCTCAATTTCAGGCATGCTCTTTTGTTTCCTGTTTCTTATATCAGTACAACTACTGTCTAGCTATGTAATCTTGGGCAGATTTATCTAAGCCTACTTTTTCATTAGTGTGGGTAGTTACACCTGCATGAAGTTGTTTGATCAGATTTAACTAAATGCATTTTTACCATTCCTTTCACATATTAAAAGGTTAGTAGCTGATATTTCTACTTTTGCTATTGCTGCTGCTTATTTGTTAGCAGTTTCTGTAAAGGAAACTTTTTTCCTCTCAGATTCTGTACCATGCTCTTAGCTTATCTGTGCTTAGAAAAGAAAGTTGGTATCAAGGTTACCAGAAACCTTCCATAGTGCTCGTGGATGAACTATATAAAAAGTATTGACACTTTCCTCCAAAATCCCTTATCACGCTGCAAAATATGTAGTTTCCACTGGCTTACAAAGAGCGATATCTAATCATTTCATTACTTTAGTTTGAGGTTCTTATTTTTGGCTCAAGGTTAATACTTTAAATTCATATAAATGCTCATGGTCTTTTCTTCTATTAGCTTTCTATTATTTCTACTTGCTTAAGCTTCTTGTTGTTGTTGCTCATTTACGTAACTTAAATGCTCTCGAAGTCTGGTAGCAAAAAAGGTTGTTTATTAATTTAACCATTATTGTTTATATATGCTAAGCGCTGTGCTGGGGAAACTAATTTATATGAGAAATGGCTTTTATTTTCAGTTTATTGTCTGCCGCAGGTATGATATTATTACTGGTGTTCAAAGTACTAGAGTCATTTTTATCTAATTTACTCTCTCACTTAAGACTTACCTTTAAATGTTTAATGCAACTATGTACATATATAATCCCCAATTTTCATATCTTCTGAAATTGAAGTTATAGCATAATCATTAACAAGTGTAGGTTCTGGATCCAAACTATGTGGCTTAGAACTATGACTCCACTATTTTGTGTGTGACCTTGAACAAATACTTGCTTATGCTGGTTTCTTACTTTGATAAGGTTAGAAGAGTCATTATATACCAAGTGCTTAGAACAGTGGCTGGCATACAGTTAGCACTCATTAAATGTTAGGTATACCGATAATCAGCTTTCTGTTGCTGTAACAAACGCACAAGATAAATCCCTTAAAAGAAAAAAGGGTTTATTTTGGCTCAGTTTCAGTCCGAGGTGAGTTGGCCCTGTTGCCTTTGGGCCTGTGGCGGCACACCACATCATGGCAGGAATGCATGGTAGGCCAAACTGCTCGTCTCAGGGCAGCTGGGAAGGGAGGGGACAGAGAGAAGGGGCCAAGGTTACAATATTCCCTTCGAGGCTATGACTTAACTTCTGAGGTACTTAACATCCTTCCACTAGGCCTGTTTCCTAAAGGCTCCATCTCCCAGTAGCACCAAAGGCTTGGGACCAAGCCCTCCACACTTGGGTCTTGGGGTACATTTCAAATCCAAACTATAGCATATAATTATTATTATTACTATTATTATTTACTTCTCTAGGTTGTCAGAAGTAATCTAATTCTTATTTTTTTGAGGTTCATTATTTTATAATTTCTACTAGTCCTTACATTATCTCAAAGATAGAGGCTTCTGGCATTAAGTAAATATTGATATTTTTAAAACTTTAACTTTTTAATAAACATTTCTAAATTACATGAACTCAACAGGGAAGAGTGTAGAAGGTGAAACAGAGTATAATATGTGTAAATAAAATTGGGAGGAAGAGAAATAAATCTGTCTTAGGATATGGATACTTTCCATATGGTGACTGAGTCTATGCTCTTACCTTTAACATAATTCCCTAGAGTTTTCATGGGTTGAAATACAGGCTTCTAGCCGGGCGTGGTGGCACACACCTGTAATCCCAGCGGCTGGGGAGGCAGAGGCAGGAGGATTGCGTGTTCAAAGCCAGCCTCAGCATGGGCAAGGCGCTAAGCAACTCAGTGAGACGCTGTCTCTAAATAAAATACAAAATAGGGCTAGGGATGTGGCTTAGTGGCTGAGTGCCCCTGAGATCAATCTCTGGTTCCAAAAAAAAGAAAGAAATACGGGCTTCTCTGATATGGTTAAGTTTATGTAATTTAAACTCATATACTAACTTCATTTTTAAATGTCTGAAAACTGTTACATGAATGTGATTTATATTAAGTTCATGAGAATTATGTAGGCACTTCAGAGTAAGAATCATTTCTTTGGTCTTAAAATTACATTTCTCAGAATTATAATGACAAGTAGCCTAAATTTAAAAAAAGAAAACTGCTAAAGGAAAAGAAAATCTGACTTTTGATTCAAATACTGTTTTAAAAAAAAAAATTTCTGTCCCAAACTATGAAATTTTTTACATACGGTAGTTCTCTTAAAATTATCCAAAGCCAGACAATGACAACAGGTTTATCACAGCTTTATTTAAAATTCAATTTCAAATGAAATAATGTGACACTGATATATAAGAATACAATCAAAGATCTCAAACAATCTAATTCACTTTCCTAGTTTGCTCAAGCCTCCAGGCACCAGTCAAATATCGAAGTCGTATAAAAAGTAGGTCCTTGCCCATTTGTAGCCAGCTCCAAAATGGAACTAATTTAGAACCTGCAATTTAAACAAATTAAAATAAGCTTAAACTTAGGAGATAAACTAGGATAATAAACTTAAAACTGTATCCTAGAAGTCAGACTACATGATTGTTGTGAGCTTTTAACACCTTAATTTTATTTAAAAAAATCTCCACCAAAAATTTTTACAAATTCAATAGGAAAGGAGGGACTGTTTCTGAAAAGGGTTACAGCAACACCTCGTATAAAAACTACTCACTGAGTGTTGGTTAATGAAAAATAATAATTTCATACAGAACAACAGAAAATAAAGCATAATGGATGAATATAATGATCTCTAAACAGGACCCAACTTTTTCTCCTTTTGGTACTGGGGATTGAAAACGGCTTTACACATGCTAGGCAAGTGCTCTACTACGAAGCTACATCCTCAGTCCTATGATCCAGTCTAAATAAAGCCTGTGATTAGACTCAAACCATTTAGTCCAAACTTATTACAGCTTTCTTCAGAAAAATCACCACCAAAGGACTTTGTAGACATTAACAAGGGGACAAATATTATTTTCATTCCACAGATGAGGAAGCTGAGATAGCTTACAACTCATATTATATACAACTGTCTCTGTAATGCAAATGAGCAGATGTCATAAAACATGAAATAGATTTTTACTTCTCTCTATTTCACATTCCCAAAGAGTCTACTTTAGGCCTAGACAAGTACAGAGAAGTCAACAGAGTTGACCTGCTTCCCAATCCTGAGTAAAGGTGAATAAGGGTGGAGACAGTCAAATTTCTGTAAACTTGGTTTGAGTCAGCAAGACACCAAGGGTTTGAATCCTTCTAGACTACATAGGTTGTATAATCTCATGGTTCTCAACCTTTTTCTGTTCTAAACTGAGGTTAGAAAGCAATAATGGCAATACAATAATGGCCTACTGTAACAATGACTCTCAAAGCTAGGACCATGTCACCCAGGGGAAAGGTGGACTTTGAAAAAAGTCTCCAGCTGATGGGCAGAACGTGGGAAAAAAAGGAACACTTTTACATTGTTGGTAAGATTGTAAATTAGTGCAACTACTATGGAACTTAGTATGGAGGTTCCTCAAAACACCAGGCATGGAACCACCATATGGTCCTGCTATACCACTCATTGGTATTTAGCCTAAAAAATTAAAGTCATCATACACTTGCATACCCATGTTTATAGCAGCACAATTCACAATAGGAAACTATGGAACCAGTCTAGGTGTCCACCAGCAGATGAATGGATATTCAATACATTTTATATTGATATATTAAATATGGAGTTTATTCAGTCATAAAAAAGAATGAAATTATGTCATTTTCAGGAAAATGGATAGAACTTGAGAGCATGATGTTGAGTGAAATAAGTCAAATGCAGAAAGTCAAGGGTCATGTTTTTTCTCATATGTAGAAGTTAGAAAAAAAAGGGAAAAAATAGTGTGCAGGGATCTCATCAAAGTAGAAGACAGACCAGTATAGTAGAGAAAAGGGAGCAGGGGGAGGGAAATGGGGGGGGAGGGGAAGGTATTAGGGAATGATACTGACCAAATTATATTGCTATGTTGTATGCACGGACAAATATGTAACAATGAATCCCACTATTATATATATTTATAATATATCAATAGTACATATGGAAAAAAAGATAAAGACTCTAGCTGGTAATACTAATTGTTCCCCCACCATGAAATAACTTATGTTCACTCTAAGGTAAGCAAAGGAGAAAACTAGAATATATTTTAAATTCTATATAGCCAGAGTCAAGTTTTTCTAAATAGTAATTATTAAGATTTATGACAGATTTCAAATTATTACAGATTTTACAGCTCTTTATATTTTTGGATATATGTACAGGAATAGAAAACAGTTAAAAATGGCTCAGAATGGACTGTGGACACTTGGAGTAAAACACTTATTATTTCTTAATCGGCGTTGCAATAGTGGTTTGTAGTTACTCAGTATCCACAGGGTGATAAAATAATGTAAAACTAAAAAATGGTGATGCCTATGATCATTTATTTCAAAAAACTTACAAAAAAAAAAAGATTATCAACCTTGCTTCTTATGTCAGGTTACTATGACCTTGTCTATTGGAGGTTTTATTAAAGTTTCTTGACCAGGGTTAAGAAGCTTGCTGTAAACCACAAGAAGGTACTGAAAATATACAGAAGGAGCAAGCCAGAGGGAGGGGATTAGTGGGCAACACTCTCATGAAACTGGCTCTTTGACTTAAGATAGCTGAGAAGGCCTTGAGGCAGGGAGGGGGAGAACTTTAGTTAAAGCCAGCTAACTTTACTGGACAGTTGTACTATTTGATGTCTCCTCTCGTCTGACAAAGATCAGCTGTAAATAAACAATAAACTCACCTTCGATTTCAGTCCAGTTGACAGCAATTTCTGCTATTGGAATTTTAAAGAACTGTGCTATGTAGAGCAGTTCTACATCAAATGCCCTGAAATAGAAAATACATCAATAAAAGATGAGTAATTCAACCTCTACCTTGGCAGGTTCTGAAGAAGCTTACAAGGCAGATATAAAGCTTACACTGTAAAACTGAGATCAGATTCACAGAAGGTCAAAAAATTGAACAATTTTCAGAAGTTCAGAAGCTTCAAAGCAAACAACACATTTAATGTCATTACTTAACAGTTAAATAAAAAATGTTGTACCTCTATCACAACTCAGAAACACTCAGAGGTGAAAATGGCCATGCGAGCTCCAAGTATCTGGATAAATCAATATGAAAACTACCCTTTAAAACAGTTTTTTATTATCCAAATAAAATATTTAGTTAAGATGATAAAACTATCTACAAAAGTGGATTGTCTTTAAAAGGACTATGTAAAACTCGTTAACCTGTTACCTAGAATTATAGTACTTATGAAAGAAGGAAATAGTTTCAGTATTAAGCCTGGTGCTTAACCCTTAACTTTCTAAAGCTAGTGAACGCAATTCTAATGACATTCAATAATCTGAATAACATTAAGTATGTTTCTAAGGGTAGTCAGTGACTTATTAAAGATATAAAACAACATAAAAAAGGAAGAAGGGAAAAACAGATGGGGAAATATGCACTGATGACTTGAACTCATTTTGTATTAAAAAAAAAACCCCTAAATTGAAAGGGGTTTATTATTACATGTTTCTCTGCTTAAACAATTTAGACTATGTAAATATATTCATTACAAAACAAAACAAAAAATTGAAGTTCACATTACTGTATTACAAGTGCCCAAAATTT
>JAJEJO010004542.1:129478-157295 GCA_020662805.1 Glaucomys volans
ATACCCAGTGTTCCGTAATAAATCTTACTAAAGTTAAAGCAACGAGAATGGAGGAAATGCACAAGAACAAAGAGGGGAGATGATAGCAAAAAAAGTTTGGAAGTTGTAAAGTAGCTGGACAGGTTATGTGGTAAATAAGGAAATGGACAACAGCAGTAGGGAAACCTAGAAGCAGGCTAATGGGTACCAGAACTCTCCCTCTCCCCAGGCTCAGGATCAGAGGCCTTAAAGGATGTCTGCTGGAGGGGATATAGGTGGGGTTGCAAACAGGACTCTCTCCTTCCCCCCATTCTTTCCCCCACATGGTTCTATGAATACTGACAGCCTGATTCTTGGCTTCTAGGCAGGAGATTGAAGGATTCCACTTCAGGCAAAAGGGCCCAGTCCAAAGGATAATAACAGGTGGGACTTTCATGTGTCTCTACTAGATAAACTTGTAGTGAAATCAATCTATTAGTGAATCAATAGCTCTTCAAATGTACACAGCTTCCTATGGGTGTTTTAGTATCATAATAAAGGTATTGAGGAAAGATTTTAATGATGAAGAGGAAATAAAAAAAAAGGTGAAGGCAAGAGAACAATGCAGCAAACAAATCAAACGTTAAAGTTTTAAATAACACATTCAGAGCTAGAGAAGATACTGTAGCCATGAAACAAGAATAGATGTTCTAGGACTGGGGATTTAACACAAGACTCTGCGTTTAATCCCTACTACTAGAAAGAAAGAAAAAAAAAGATTAAAGCAGAAACAGATATTCAAAGGAGAGCTAGATGATAAAATTGTTAAAATCTCCTCAAAAGAACTAAACTATAAAAGGGAGAAGATGAAATTGCAGGATCAGCAAGGAAGTTCCACTACTATTTATAAAAGAGGACAGAGAAAACAGAGGAGACTGTCAAAGAAATGATTGAAGAACTTTTTTTCATGTTCATGGACACGCCTCTTTCCATAAACAAAGCTGGGAAAATTGGATCTCCATATGCAGAATGTTTAAATGTAGAGATGCAGCTGGGCATGGTGGGGCACACCTGTAATCCAAGCGACTTGGGAGGCTGAGTCAGGAGGATCGCGAGTTCAAAGCCAGCCTCAGCAACTTAGCGAGGCCCTTAGCAACTCAGTGAGACCCTGTCTCTAAATAAAATACAAAATAGGGCTGGGGATGTGGCTCAGTGGCCAAGTGTCCCTGAGTTCAATCCCTGGTTCCAAATAAAATAAAATAAAATAAAATAAAATAAAAGCAGAGATGTTTACATAACAAGCATTGACAAACTACTAACTGTGGTGAAGGGCATACTGCTAAACAAGTTGATAAAATATTTGGTGGTTCTCCTTTATTGGCACAAAATAAACATAACTAGACCCTAAAGAAAAATATGAGTCTAAAATTTTACACGAGGTCAATACAATGTTAATGAAATCCAAAATAAATAATTGAAAGGCATGCACATAAACATAACTTTCAAAAATAAAAAAAAATCCAATACTGTTTTTTAACTTACAAAAACCAAAAACAAATGAAAAACCCCTAGAAACTTGGTGCCCAGTACAGTGTCCAGCAGTTACATGAGACTACAGGGCACTTGAAATGTGGCTGATCTGATCAAAGTTTGAAGATATTTGTACATAAGAGAATACAAGATACCTCTACATTTTTTTCCACAATGATTGCATGCTGAAATGACAATATTTTGGATATATAATGTTAAAGTACATTATTAAAACTAATTTCATCTGTTTTACTTTTTTAATGTGGCTACAGGAAAGCTTAAAATTACATATATTACTTGCATTTGTATTCATGTTTCTATTAGATAATGCTGCCTAGAATAATCCTGATAGAGAAACTTCATGATTTTTAGGTAATCAACTCTAACTTCTTATAATCCAAGGAAAATAAAAGACCCTCAACAGTGAAAAAACAGTGTCCTTCATTTCTAAATCCTTCCTTTCAACTACAAAGAACCAAGCTCATTGACCCTAATTCTGGACTTGGCAGTCATCTAGTGCAGATGGAGGACTTTGCTTCCAGAATTGCTTCTTAAGTTAGACTTTTAGATTATGGAGTCCATCAACTATCAGTTTAATTTATTCTTTCAACATAATAAAAACATATTTGAATTTGAAGATCAAATGTACATTACCTAAATTTTTAATCTAGGAAAAAAGATTTTAAGACACATCTAAGTCATTTTAATTCTGAAAATACTTTCTTTAAAATAATTATTTGGGGATTACAGGTAAGCAATGGCAGGAGGCTTGCAAAACTAAGGTGTGCCTCAGCAAATTAGTGAGACTCTAGGCAACTCAGGGAAACATTATCTCAAAAATTTAAAAAAATGACTGGGGATGCAGCTCAGTGGTAAAGTGCCCCTGAGTTTGAACCCCAGTACAAAAATAAATAAATTTAAAAAATACGTTTGGAGCTGGGCGCAGTGGTACACGCCTGTAATCCCAGCAACTCGGGAGGCTGAGGCAGGAGGATCGCAAGTTCAAAGTCAGCCTCAGCAACTTAGCGAGGCCCTAAGCAACTCAGTGAGACTCTGTCTCTAAATAAAATACAAAATAGGGCTGGGGATCTGGCTCAGTGGCCAAGTGCACCTGAGTTCAATCCGACATCTATTTCAAGGGAGATCTATGTCTTTGGAAACATACAAAAAAGTGGTAGAGACTACAAAAATGGACATATACTGGAATAATTACAAAGATACCCACCAGAACTCATGACAAAATCACTAATGAAAATTCAAGCAATATTTACTGGGCACCTATTATGTGCCGGGCACTTTTTGAATGGTGGAATAAACCAGGAAGCAAAATCAAACGGGATTCTTGCTCTTGCGGAGCTTATGCTTTAATAGAGAAAAAGAAGCATTAAATAATTAAACAGATAAGAAGGAATTATAAATGTGATGGGTGACAGAAATAGAGTCCATGGTATAGCAACAGCATGTTATTGGGACATATGAGCTAGTATGGAGAGAAAGGGCAGGCTGCCTGAGTAGGATGTGACGGACAAGTAGAGAAGGAAGGAATACGTGCATGGAGACATGGGTAGGGTCAGACTGCAGCACCTCCAAAGCCATGGGAAGCCACTGGAGGATTTTAAACAGAAGAGATGCTTGATCACCTTGTAAGTTCTGAAAAGGCCCTTTTGGGCTGCAACCTAGTAGTCTGGAAAAGGATGGTGTCCTGGATGGTGGTGGTGAAGATGGAGAGAAAGGGAGGGACATAAAAGGTAAAACCAACATGCTTTGGTCGTGTTAGTTGGATGCATGCAGGGGCTGAGGGAAAGCCAGGCTGACACCAAGGTTTCCAGCTTCTGTATAACAGTGCCATTTACCAAATATGGGTTGACAGCTGAGGCAAGGTCTGGGGTAGATCTATTTGGAGGGAACAGTGTACTTCAAGAGAGGGAGCAGAAGTAGCAAATGCCATTAATGGGTTAGGTATGAAAATATTTAACATGAACACTGGATTTAATGTCACTGAGGTAAGAGGGATGGGAAAAAATCCATATTAAAGAGGGTTATTATTAGAGTGAAAGGGAAATGAGAAAATAGAGACAGTGAATAAAGACGACTCTTTCAAGGAAAAATCTGGCTGTGGAAGGAGAGTGTGGGGTTGTGGTGCTAGAGCTAGAAGGGCAGGGGTAAGGGCCAATGCAGGGCCTTCAGGAAAGATGTGATTGAGGAAGAGGCTGAATACACAAGAGACAAAAGGAAATGAACAGGATTAGGTTTTTGAGAAGGTGGAAAAGGATGCAGCAGGTGAAGGACTGGCCTAGGAGGGAGAATAAGGGGAGATGGGGACTTTATTTTACTTGGTATTTCTGTGTGTGTGTGTGTGTTTTTAATTCAAAGGAATAAAGAAAGTTTAAAAAGCAGGGTGTTTTTAGGCTTCTCAGTTGATACTGTATATAATTAAGGTAAACATAACTAAAGCATATGTTGGGTTTGAGTAAAGATATAAAGGCACAGATTAAGTTTACAAATGTAAATGCACATTTTGTTCAAATCTGGATGTTCATTTTGAAAATACAGGGCTGCTTCTCTTATCTGGAATAACTGCTCAGTAACAAGACCTACCAGATACATTCTATTTAAAAACCTACCATCGTTCAATGTGTAGAGATGAGAACGTCCGCGAAGCCGCTTCCCGAGTTAGTAATTTGAACCCACACTGTGTGTCCCTGATTCCTTTGACACAAAGGAACCACACCAGAAAGTGGAACCCATACATGAGAAGAGTACGGAAGTAAGAACGCTGAAAACAAAGACAAAATAGAAATGACTTTTCCATTCATCTGTAAAGGAGTCACTGAAAACACCTGGCTGCATTTTAATATTTCACAACTGTACACAACTGCATTTTAATATTTCATCAACTGGGTAGATCTTACACATGGACATCATTGTTCCATCAGCTTCACCAGCAAAGTATATTAAAGGAAGAGTTAGGATGCTTACTGCCTAGAACAGAGCAGAGACACTGCAGAAGCAGTTACAGATTCCCTGGAGATAGAGTTGGACAAGATAAATCACAGGACCTGTGGAAGGCCAGGGTTTCTACCTACCAGGAGAAACAGGTTTGGAGTCACTCAAGTAAGGAAAACCTCTCATTTACCTACATATTTTATGCCTCCTTGATTTCAAAAGAGGCCCTAGAGAGCTGGGGATATAGCTCATTTTGTAGAGTGCTTGCCTATCAAGCACAAGGCCCTGGGTTCAATCCCTAGCCCCCAAAAAAAAAGGAAAAAAAAGAAAAAGAAAAAGAAAAGAGGCCCTAGAATGTACTGGTAAAACAAAACATTAAGATTTGAACCTTGAGTTTGATACCTAGCAAATGAGAATATTGACACAAGAAGTACAGCAGAGTTATTGCAAAGGTTACAAACTAGAAATGAGTTTGAAACAAAAACCCTGTCTAATTAGGTATGCCAGATGCCTAATTAGATTGTATTCTTTAATATAGTCTGAATTGTCAAGACTGAATTCTTTAATACTCTGGATATAACTTTAAATAGTTTTTAATCCATCTGAGGATTCAGTGTTGTTATTAGTGAATACTATTGGTAGTACCAGGAAATAATATTCCTGAACTCATTAAACATTGGAAACTTTAAAAATTAAGAAAAGATTACTAATTATCATTGTATTTAAAACTCACTTAGATTAAAAAAAAAAAAAAGGACAGTTTCTTAAAATGTTCTATAGTTAAGATAATGTACCCATGGAGTACTGCATTACTATATGCACAAACACCTTATTAGGGTCTCTGGGAAACACTGATTTTATAAAATAGAGCCCCCTTCTCTTTTTGCTTTTCATAATTGTAATTTTTGGTATTACTCTTCATTCTCACGGCTTTTTCTATCTTCATCAAAAAGAGTAGTAATACAACATAGTAGAGAAGGGAACACACTGGGCAGACCTGTTTGAATCTTGGCTCTACTAGATTAGCAGGGTGACCTTGAACAGTTACGTTAAGTCAGTTTCCCCCTCTATAAAATGCACTGATGATGCTACCTCACCAAGCTATTGTAAGAATAAAACGAGATGATGTTAAAGCTGTCAGCCAACTGCTTGGCACAGAAGGTAACACAAAGTCTATAATGGTCTTAAAAAGGAAGAAAGCTTGAGGGCTTATTTTATTCTCCTTACTACAATTACAATAGGGAAGGGAGAATAAAATACTTATCTATAAGGTAGGTAAAGCAAACTTAAGAAAATGATCTAGCACTTCTTATCACCTAGAATCATTAATTAGGTTTCGATGTAAATATGTCTTACCTCTCTAAGTAGATAGGGCAGAAACCTCATCTTAAAATATTTTGGGAATCTCACAACAGCTTGCTCAGTGCATTCCATATAAAATACTTCCAATAAATACTGGTTGACTGATTAAACCTCCAAAAGAGCACTTATGCTTAGGAAAGGAACAAATAGAAATCAAAAGAAAAGTAAAAATTAAAGGTAGAAAAACAACACCTATAAACTCTTCTCCCTGAATCATTCTAAATGTGATTTGGATAAGTTTATTCATTAACAAATAAAAATACTCTGCTTTTGTTTGGATGTTAATAATTTTTGTTTTGTTTTGTTTTAGGATAATGGCTATTTATTTTAAAAGCAGACATGTTGTGGAGGTCACATGAAGACCTTATTTAACTTCTAACCATTGTAAAAGTATAAGGTAAACCACAAACAAGAGGCTCTTATTTTAATTATTAAAATTTGGCAAAATATTTTAAAATCTAGAATATATCTAAAATATAGGATGGACTTAGTGAAATGAAGCTAAAGTCATACAGTATCATTACATAAGCTTCTGAAATGGACATTTATAAACATAAAGGAAAAAGACATTCACTGTTTTAATATTAACAATGCCAACTCCAAGGTTTATGAAATGTAATCAAGGAATTCAAGTGAAATGTAAAACCCACTGGTAATTTCATGATCTTAAAAAGTAAAGACATCAAGTAACTGCTAATGGATTCTATTTTTAAATGCTTTTCAAGTGATAAATTTGAGACTATATGGAAAGCATGAACATACTATGACATGGAACACATGGGACATGAGCACATCTAAGGAAGCTAAAGCACGCCACTGATACTGTATCATGTCAGTCTTACTTGAGAGCAGCAAAATGAACGGTAAGACTGACTGAGGCTAAGTACAGAGATACTTAGGGAAGGTATGACTGAAATCTATACAGTAAGCTACTAAGGTTGCCATCTGTTATCTTCATTAAGTCTAATAATTTTCTCACCATCCACAGATTGAATACCATTAAGGGGGGCTTATGTTGCCTATAGTACCTTAAGAGAAAGAGAAGCATGCTGCAGTTTTAGACCTAAGCCAGAGAGATGCGTGTCTTGTGTCCTGGGTGGATGACACTCTCTGAGACAAGGACCGTTCTATGAGAATAATCTGGACTTGGACAGCAAGCCTACTGGGCAGCAGTTATAAATAGCACCTTCAGTGGACAACTGCTGCTCTCTTGTGAGTGGGCCAGGTTATCCTTTCTTTCTATAGTAACCAATTCTCTTGAGACAAAAACCACTAAAATGATCATTAGGCTTTAGAGATGGAGAAAGGGATGGATGTAGGTAAGATAAATATGAATGTGCAGATCCTGGGACAGATTCCTTAGTCTGGTTACAAGCAGTAGGAAACAGAAAAAGATTTATACCATAGCACAGTCCTATCTAAACACCACTTCTAGGAAAAAGATTCTTCAACTACTGGAACTTTTAAGTAAAAAGAATTTAAATCATTAGAAACAGTATCAAAGGGCTGTGGCTGTGGCTCTGGGGTGGAGTGCTTGCCTCACATGCATGAGGCACTGGGTTTGACCCTCAGCACCACATAAAAATGAACAAATAAAATAAAGGTATTGTGTCTGTCTACAAGTAAAAATATTTAAAAAAAAAACAGTACCAAAACACACCGTTCCTTTCTACTTCCACCAGCAATAAAAATAGGGGCCAACCCTCTTCTGCCAACACTACTTTAATTATTTCCTAATTTGTCTCTTGCTTCTTATTTCTCCAATGTTTTCCTTCACTAAGTAGGGTATCCCCTTTCCCTCCCATTAATATATATTTTTTAAAAATGAAAAATTATTCACAAAACCATTCAATTAAGTTTATTTTCATTAATTTTGTTTGAAAAAAGAATTTTTATTTTTTAAAGACAATTATACTGTAGTTACATATTTTTTTCATACAAAATAATACTGTAGTAACATGTCATGTTATGATACTGTCTCCATTATCAACAGCATTTATTGCCTGTATATTTCATTCAGGAAATACAACTGCGCTTCCTATTTTGGGAACTTAATGCTTTATGGTTTCTGTATTTTGTGATTACAAATAATGTATTGAACATCTTGGAAAACTTTTTCCTTTCTCTATCCCCTGTGCATCAGTAATCATAAAAGTTTAATTTTGATTTTAAATTTTTAGGAGTTGTTATATTCTATAAACTTATGTGATTAACCTTTTTCAAACACCAATGAGAATTTATAAAGTATATAGAATGCTGGACTAGATGCTGAGCATGTTAAAATAATCTCCAAAAAATGGGGAGTCTAGGTTTCTACACTTACGCATAATCCTTAAGAGGTTTGACTCTGCCCGCCATATATTTTGAAAAATATTAGAATTCCCTCATATCTTATTTGAAAATCATTGAGGAAGAAGGGTCAACTTTTAATTCCAATGGTCCTCAAAGTCCAGAGTGCACAAAGGTGATCCATAAAACTGTTAAAAATGTAGATGCCTGGTCAATTTGACTGTCCTGGCCAAGAAATATGCATTTAAAAAATCCTCTCTGGATAATTTTTGCCATGTATTGAACAATAGTGCTTTATCAAATCTACCAGACCATCGTACTAGATTAACCACTGAAAATATAATGAACAATCATTGGGTTTGAAACCTACAAAGGTGAAAAAATGATTAAGACTTAAAAATTTTGTATAGAATAATTCTGGTCTGGGATGTAGCTCAGTGGTAGAGTGCAAAGCCCTGAGTTCAATCCTAGCACCCCCTACCAACACACATCGCCACACACCAAGACAACAACAAAAACCAATCCTAAAAAACAAAAAAAGCTTTGCATAGAATAAAATCCTTAATACTTTCCCCCTCAAGTTACTCTAGCTTTTCCAGCATAATCTATAAAATGAAGAATTTAACATCTTCAGGGATAAAACTTTTTAAAAAGGACAGTCAGGAATTTGACAAATTTTAAGGCAAAGTGCTTTTCTAACAGGAACAGTTAAAACAAAAAATATTTAAACTTTGAAAGAATTTCAAAATAGTTAGAGTATCCCTTATTCAAAAAGTTTAGGACCAGAAGTGTTTTATGTTTTTTTCCAGATTTTAGAATATATGCACAAACATAATGAGATATTTTGGGGGTTGGGGCTTAAGCCCAAACATGAAATTAATTTATGTTTCATACATACCTTATACTATAGACTGAAGGCAACTTTGTGTACTATTTTTAATAATTTTGTATATGAAACAAAGTTTCATCTTGTGGAATTTTCCACCTATGGTACCATGTCAGTACTCAAAGTTTCAGATTTGGGGTTTTCAGGTCAGGGATGCTCTACCTCTATGGCACTCAAATATCACATATGCTGATATGAGAAAAACTAAAGGCAAGTTGACTGGTCCAAAAAATGCATAATGACTAAATGAGAACTTTGTCTTAAAAAAAAAAATCAAAAGAATTACTTATATCCTAAGTCCAAGTGAAATCTACATCCTTTATACACTTAAAAAAAAAAATCAAATCTGAAATGTGCTAATCTTTCATAAACCTCATGAAGGTTTAAATGAAATTGAAGGAAACCTTATTTCAAAGAGGTTAAATATAAGAGCCTATTTCTTGTCAAATCTACATGTAAAAAGGGGGTGGAGGATATGCTATTCCATGCCAGTTACTGAAAACTCACCTGTGCAATTGATTCTTTTTCCAAATGAGCTCGAGATCCACATGCAATAGCCATTTGATCCTGAGGGAAAAAAGCAGTGAACTAGATTTTCAGTATTTAAGTATTATTTCTAAATATATTTATTTTCAATATAAATGTCTTATTTTTAGCAACATTTAAAAAAATAACATCAAACAGAAATTTTAAGTTTACTGTGGAGGTGAGAATATGCATAGGTTTTAGAAGTCTAATTATACTTAGAAAAAAGACACTGAATTTAAACTGAATAGGGCTAAATATAAGAAAGCATTAATTTAAAAATTGTATCTTTAAATGATATTTTTTCCTGAATAAAAATATCAATAGTATTGGAGAGAGAAAAATGAATGGTATTAGAAAGAAAAGGATTATCTACAAATGGCATATACCCTGTAAAAAAAACTAATATGAACATAATTTAAAAGAATGAGTAGACATTGCCAGGCGCGGTGGCGCACGCCTGTAATCCCAGCGACTGGGGAGGCTGAGGCAGGAGGATCTCAACGAGTTCAAAGCCAGCCTCAGCAAAAGCGAGGTGCTAAGCAACTCACTGAGACCCTGTCTCTAAATAAAATACAAAAAAGGGCTGGGGATGAGGCCCAGTGGTTAAGTGCTCCTAGGTTCAAACCCTGGAACAAAAAAAAAAAAAAAGAAAAAAAAAAGAATGAGTAGACATAAATGAATATATGTATAGTACCTTAGCCTTCATTTGTACCCAATAATCAGAAGATATAATGGAAGTATACCATCAACAAAAAAGAAAAATCTAGAAATAAACTTTTTAAAAAATGTGGCAACAAGTAAACATATGAATAGTACCACTGGAAACAAAAGAATCCAAAACGCAGGAAATACTGATTATGGCTGAGAAGATATGACAGCATTAAAAAGTCAGTGCTCCTAAATGTGTGAACTTAAGTCTATGCCAATAAATATACCAGAATAATTTTTTACTGAACTAGGAAAAAAGATTTTAGGGTTACTATTGAAAAATAAAGAACTAAGGAGAGATTAAAGATGTTGAATTGGAGGAATGGTGTACATTCTAGTTGCACCATCCCCAGGATTCAAGCAGAGGAGTAGTGCTTCTTTGTGAGGTGTGAATTCACTGAAATTCAATACTGGACACAGACTCATAGACACTCAGAAATCTGGGTCCTTTCAACAGAAGACAAGAGCACAATGGAAGAGCCAAGAGATGGCAGGGGTGCCAGGTCACAGATGGGAGGAGTAACACCATCAGAAAGAGAGAGGAACATAGGAGACAAATTTGGCATGGGAAAACCTGTAGAACAGAAGAGCAGTCTGAACTTAGCTAAACCAAAAGCTGAACAGTGAGCTAGTGTTTGAAAAGTGCTGCACGTTTCTCAACAGGCAAGTGGAGAGCTGAGGCAGAGAGCCATGCTGAAGAGCCTCCTCTGCAGCTGGCCCCTGCAGAATCCCAGGAGATAATAGCAAAACTGTCACACTGTCCAGTTAGTGCCTACCATGTGACCTAGGGTGTATACTTCGCAGAGTGGGATTGAAACAGGCAGAGAGGGCTGTGCCCAGGGGGATTCAGGTCAGTGCAGCTGGCTTTCCTGTTAAGTTTGGTGGCTTATGTGACCAGCTGAAAAGGGCCCAGACACTGGAGGCTGAGTATTGAGGGAAGATCACGTTCATGGGTGGAGGAATGTGTGAGACCTGTGCAGGGCTGGTAACCCCGCCCTACCAGTGGAGTTCTCAGGAGGTCTATGAGTTAAAGATACCCGGCAGACATCGGCATCGGCCTGGCCCTAGGGGTGTACTGGTCTAATCTTTTTGGAGCAGACATCACCCAACAAAGTTCCAAGGTCTGATCATAGCTAAACCTCAGCCAGAAATTCTGATTTAGAATTCTGCATCAGCCCTACCAAGGGTATGCAGCAATCTAGTCTGTCTGGACAAAACAACAATTGACAGTGTTTTCCATGCCATCCGACCTTATACTGAGAAGTGAAGCTGAGCTGTTTCATCCAGCTTCAGTTCCAGACCACTCCAGCTGGCCAATGGTGAATACAAAAAGAGGAGTTTTTTTAATGGTTCCTAGTCCATGCTTTCTCTAAGGGGTACACAGTTCAAGAAGAGACAGAAAGAAGGGCAGTCTGGCATTCTTGTTGACGCTTTTGACCATCTTGGCAGAGACAATTCTTTCAATTTCTGTTAAGAATTTTCTCCCTCCTTTCATTTTGTTGTTCTTCTTGCTGTGCTGTTTGTGGATATATATGTATGCACAAACTTGCTTTTTTCCCTTTTTATTATTCATCATTTCACCTTGTTTTGTCTTTTGAGGGTTGTCTGTTTGGTTTGGTATTTTTGTTTATTTCCTTTCTTCTCCCTCTAACAGCTGAATTCTCTGGTTTTCTCTATATTGACTTTGGTTTTTATTTTCTCCTTCTCCTTTACAGCTGTCACTTTTTACCTTTCTTCTGTTTTCTGTTCAGATTTTTAATATTTTAAACTTTCTTTTCGTTCCCTACTCCATTTTCTGTAATTTTATCACCTTTTAGAACTATTTAGTTTATATATTCTTACCCCCACTATTCATGCTGTGATTATTAGTACTACAGGTGGCACGGCTGACACCTATTTATTTTAATGCTAGGTCTAGTTCCCAGCTATTTATTGTTGCTACTGTTAACTGCTGACCCTGCCATTCACTTTTTGTAGTGAGTAGTGTCGAAGATGTCACAGTAGGCACAGGGTTTTTATTTTAATGCTGTATGTTGTTTGTTGCTTTTGTTGCTATTGTTTGTTTCCTCCTTTTCTGAAAGGTGCTGGGAATTGACTGGGACACTATGAGTTCACCAGTCAAGATTCTGCTGCTGCTGCTGAGCAAAACCCCAACCCAGCCTAAGTACCTCTTGCTCCACACACAAACTAATCCCACTCAAATATCAATGATACTTTAACACAGGGAATGAGGGAGACTAAAACCCCAAACTGGTAACTAGGCCCCAGATAGGAACAGTTGCAATGCTGTTTGTGGATATATATGTATGCACAAATTTGCTTTTTTCCCTTTTTATTATTCATCATTTCACATTGTTTTGTCTTTTGAGGGTTGTCTGTTTGGTTTGATATTTTTGTTTATTTCCTTTCTTCTCCCTCTAATAGCTGAATTCTCTGGTTTTCTCTATATTGACTTTGTTTATTTTTCTCCTTCTCCTTTATAACTGTCACTTTTTACCTTTCTTTATAAAGGTAAAGAAAGGTACCTCTTTCCTTTCCCACTCACAGACATCTGCTCCAACAGCAGAAACAGAGGTTTTAAGACAGTGTTGCTGCAATTTGCCAAAAGTGAATTAAATCATTAGTTCTGCAGCAACAAACTGAGAGGCATTGGAGGGTTGAAATTAACATTTACATTATGCTGAACTTATATGTTGAAGCTAAGATACATGGACAGCCCAGGACTTATTAAAAAGGAGTTAACTACTCTCCAAGGGCCCCTCATAAAAGAGGAAGAAGAATCCATCAAGAGAGGTGCAAGTCTAAGACCTATAAAAGCTTAAAGAAATAGGCAAATAAGCCCTCCTCTCATTCACAATCCTCCAACAAAAGAACCCAGAGATACTGAAGGTGATGGAATTACAGAAAAAGACTACCAAGAAAGGATTATTAAAATGATTACATAAGCTAAAAAGAAAACCTAAAGAACAAATTAAGAGAGAAAATATAGGTGATGATACTAGAAAATGGGCCTACTCAACTCTCTATCATGTCTTAGGAACTGACTTCCTCAACAAAACTCCTAAAGTTCAAGAAGTAAAATCAAGAATCAATAAATGGTGCTTGCTTTGGCA
Source organism: Glaucomys volans (assembly GCA_020662805.1). Lineage (NCBI taxonomy): Eukaryota > Metazoa > Chordata > Mammalia > Rodentia > Sciuridae > Glaucomys > Glaucomys volans. The sequence goes on from JAJEJO010004542.1 coordinate 142,799, forward strand.
GCATATATACTAAAATGGGAATGATATAGAAATTAGCACAGACCCTGAGCAAGGATGACATGCAAATTCATGAAGCGTTCCATATTTTTTCTTCATTGTATTGTGATTTCCTTTTAGGTGTATTATGCTAAATGAAATTTGTCAAATAAATCTTCCTTTTAAAAACTGAAAAAAAAAAAGAATCAATAAATGGGATGGTATCAAACTAAAAAAGCTTTACAGTAAAGGAAATAATCAAGAATGTGAAGAGAGAGCCTACGGAAAGGGAGAAAATCTTTGCCACTTGCACTTCAGATAGAGCATTAATCTCCAGGATATATAAAGAACTAAAAAAATGCCGGGCGTGGTGGCGCACACCTGTAATCCAAGTGACTCGGGAGGCTGAGTCAGGAGGATCACGAGTTCAAAGCCAGCCTTGGCAACTTAGCGAGGCCCTAAGCAACTCAGTGAGACCCTGTCTCTAAATAAAATACAAAATAGGGCTGGGGATGTGGCTCAGTGGTGGAGTGCCTGGGTTCAATCCCCGGTTCCAAAAAAAAAAAAACAAAGAACCCAATCAATAAATGGGCTTAGGAACTGAACAGACACTTCACCAAAGAAGAAATATAATCGATCAACAAATATATGAACATTCAACATCTCTAGCAATTAGAGATATGCAAATGAAAACGACACAGATTCCATCTTACTCCAGTCAGAATGGCAATTATCAAGAATACAAGTAAAAATAAATGTTGCTGAGGATGTGGCGGAAAGGGTACACTCATACATTGCTGGCAGGATTGCAAATTGGTACAACCACTCTGGAAAGCAGTATAGAGATTGCTCAGAAAAGTTGGAATGGAACTACCATTTGACCTGGCTATCCCACTCCTAGGTATATACCCAAAGGACCGAAACTCAGCATACTACAATGACACAGCCACATCAATGTTTATAGTAGCTCAATTTACAATAGCTAAACTATGGAACCAACCTATATGCCCTTCAACAGCTGAATGGATAAAGAAAATGTGGCATATATACACAATGAAATATTACTCAGCCATAAGGAAGAATAAAATTATGACATTTGCTGGTAAATGGATGGAACTAGAGACTATCATGTTAAGTGAAACAACTCAATCCCCCAAACCAAAGGCAGAATTTTCTCTCTGATATGCAGATGTTAACACACAATGGAGGGTGGGGTGGGGGTGGGAATAGAAGTTCACTGGATTAGACAAAGGGGAATGGAGGGAAGGGAGGGGGACAGGAATAGAAAAGATAAGTAGAATGAACTGCACATAACTTCCTATGTTCATATATGAATACACAACCAGTGTAACTTCAAATCATGTACAATGAGAATGGGATCCTAATTAGAATAAGTTATACTCCACATATGTATAATATATCAAAATACACTCTACTGTTACATATATCTAAAAAGAACAAATAAAAAAAGCTATGGAAAGAGAATGCCAAAAAAAGAAAATACAGGTGGTGAAAAACCATTTTAATGAACAGATTCTCAAAAGAAACCAATGAAAATGAAAGACACAATGAATCAAATAAAAATTCCGTTGAAAGTATTGCCAACGGATTAGATTATGGTAGAAAATAGAACTTCAGGGTTAAAGACAGCGCATATGAACTTGAACACTCACTAAGCGGTTAAGGGGAGGAAAAAGACCATGATCAGAATATATAAGAACTCTAGGACAACATCTAAAGACCAAACAAAGTCGCTGGAACTGAAGAGGGCTTGTAGATAAAGGCTAATGGAATTAAAGAACTTTTCAGTGAAATAACAGCAGAAAAATTTCCAAACCTTAGGAAAGAGATGAATATCACATACAGGAAGCACACAGAACACTAAACAGACAAGATCAAGAAAGAACTCCAAGATACATCATAACCAAAATGCCAACATTGAGAATAAGGATAGAATATTAAGAGTCACAAGAGAAAAACGTCAGGTCACATATAGAGGTAAACAAATTAGGCTTACTTCTGACTTTGCAGCTTGGACTCTAAAATCCAGGACTTGGAATGAGATACTCCAAGCTCTGAAAGAAAATGACTGTCAACCAAGATTGCTGCATCCAGGAAAGCAGTCATTCAGAACTAAGTAACAAAAACCCTATGAGAGTCAACTAAAGGACCTCATGACCACTAAATACCAAATGTAGAACTCAAAGCCCAGAGCTCCTATACAGTTGAAGCTCGCCAAAAGAGAAGTTAAGCAGGTAAAAACTAAGACCCAATTAAATATATGAAACAACTCGAAATGTCAGGAAATTATATATATCTCTTCATAATTCTGAATGTAAATGGTCTCAACTCTCCAATTCAAAGACATAGATTGGCAGAGGAGATTAAAAAGCAAGACTCAAATATATGAACTATATGTTGTTTGCAAGAGACTCATCTTACAGGCAAAGAAAACACAGGCTAAAAGAAAAGGGTGGAGGGCTGGGTATGTGGCTCAGCAGATGGGTGCCCCTGGTTTAAACCCCCAGTACAAAAAAAAAAAAAAAAAAAGAAAAAAGAAAAAGAAAAAGGGTGGAAAAAGATATTCTATGCAAATTATTAAATCAATTAAATCAGGAATAGCTATTCTCATATCTATCAAAGCAGATTTTAAGTAAAAATTAATCAGAAGAGACAAGAAGGGTCACTAAATATTGGTAAAGGGAACAATCCAACAAGAAAATATATATATATATATATATATTTATGCCTCAAATGTTGCTGTTAGTAATTACATAAAACAAACACTTCTTGGGCTGGGGATATAGCTCAGTTGGAAGAATGCCTGCCTTGCAAGCACAAGGCCCTGGGTTCAATCCCCAGTACTATAAAAACAAAAACAAAAACAACAAAACAACAAAAAACAAACACTTCTTAAGTCTCAGAGAGTCCCTAATGAATAATACTAGGTGATTTCAACATACCCCTCTCAACGAGAAACATCATCCAGACAAAAATCAATAAAGACACTTCTAACCTTAGTAAAACTATAAATCAAATGGACCTAACAGACATCTATAGAATATTTTATCCAATAAGAAATGAATTCACTTTCTTTTCAGCACTTCTCCAAAACATATTTTAGGTCACAAAGCAAGTCTTGGCAAATACCAAAAAAAGGAAATAAAACAAAACAAAATCCCTGCATCTTATCAGATCATAATGGAATCAAATTAGAAATCAATATTAAGAAAAATGATTGAAACCATATACATATGGAGATTGAACAATAGTCCCATGAGCAAGAAATGGATCATAGAAGAAATGAAAAGTGAAACTAAAAAATTCCTAGAATCAAAAAAGAATAGGATATAATTTACCAAAATCTATGAAACACTATAAGGGCAGTCTTAAGAGGAAAATTTATAAAATTAAGTGTTACATTTTAAAAAATCCCAAATAAATAATCTAATGTTAACTCTCAAGGCCCTAGAAAAGAGGTGCAAACTAATTCCAAAAACAGCAGAAAATGAGAAATAACTAAGATAAGAGTTGAAATAAATGAAATAGAGAATAAAAAATACAAAAGATCAGTGTAACAAAGAGCTGGTTCTTTGTAAACATAAATAGGATTGATAAACCCTTAGCCAAACTGACCAAAAGAGAAGACTCAAATCAACAAAAGAGATGAAAAAGAAGATATTACCATAGACATTTTTGAAATTTAGAGGAGCACAGGGACTATTTTGAAAATTTATAATCTAATAAAATAGAAAATCTAGAAGATATTGACAAGTTTCTAGACCCTTATGACCTATCCAAATTGAATCAAGATACAGAAAACGTAAAGAGGCCAATATAAAGTAATTATATTGAAAGTCTTTCAACAAAGAAAAGTCCATTACCAGGTAGATTTCTAGCTGAGTTCTACCAGACCTTAAAAAAAAATAACGTGCAGGATACAGTCATACATATTTCTGACCCCAGCGACTCAGGAGGCTGAGGCAGAAGGATTGCAAATTCAAGGTCAGACTCAGCAATTCAGTGACATGATTTGTCTCAAAAAATAAAAAGGATTAGCCAGGGACAGTGGCATACGCCTGTAATCCCAGCAGCTCAGGAGGCTGAGGCAGGAGAATCATGAATTCAAAGCCAGCCTCAGCAACTCAGCAAGGCCCTAAGCAAATCAGTGAGACTCTGGTTAAGTGCCCCTGAGTTCAATCTCTGGTACCAATTAAAAAAGAGAACTGAGGATGCAGCTCATTGGTAAAGTGCCCCTGTGGTTAATCTCTAGCGCCCCTACCACTACCAACAACAATCACCAAAACCAAAAGAAGGAAAAGAAGAACTAAAGCTAATCTTCCTCAAATACTAAATAGGAAGGGAGGGAACAATCCCAATTTCATTCTGTGAAGTCTCCTGATACTGAACCTAGATGGAGACAACATGAAGGAAAGAAAATTACAGACCAAGATTCCTGATGAACATACATGCAAAAAACTTAAACAAAATATTAGCAGTAAGCAAATAAAAACATATTAAGAAGACTGTATAGCATGATCAAGTTGGTTTCATCCAGAGATGTGAGGCTGGTTCACCATACACAAATTAATAAATGTAATTCATCACATAAATAAAATTAAGGACAAAAAAAAATCAACTCAGGCTCTCAATTCAAGTGGAAAAAGCCTTTGACAAAATCAAGGACCCATTTAAAAAGACGATAAAAACCAGGTATAGAAGGAACTTACCTTAACATCATAAAGGTTTTATAGACAAACCCAAAGCCAACATCATCATACTGAATATAAATTGAAAGCATTTCCTATGAAATCAGGAACAAGAAAAGATGTCTTACCACTCCTATTAAATACAGTCCCTGAACCTCTAGCCAGTGCAATCAAGCAAGAGAGATGGAAATTAAAAGAATACAAACAGGAAAAGAAGTCAAATTATCTCTCTTAGCTGATGACAGGATCCTATATTTAGAAAATCCAAAAAACTCCATCAGAAGACTTCCAGAACAGATAAACAAATTCACCCAAGATCAACATACAAAAATCAACAGCTTTCCTAAAAAATCAGATGATTCTACTTAGAATTACCCCCCCTCAATAAAATATTTGGGAATTAAAATTTGAAAGACCTCTACAATGAAAACAACAGAACATTGAAGAAATCAAAAAAGATGTTAGAAGATGGAAAGAGCTCCCATGTTCTTGGATAGGCAGAATTAATATTGTCAAATGGTCATATTACCAAAAGTGGTCTCCAGGTCCAATGTGATTCCCATAAAAATACCAATGACATTCTTCAGAGAACAAGAAAAAACAGTCCTGAAATTCTTAGGGAAGGACAAAAGACCCAAAATAGCCAAAGCAATTCTATGCAATCAGGGGGATGCTAAAGGCACCACAATATTTGATATCCTATATCAAATTAAACTACAGAGCTGCAGTAACAAAGAACTTGATTGATTCACTGAGGTACTGGGCACTAAACCCAGGGTCTTGCATATGCTATGTAAGTTCTCTACTATTTAACTACATCCCCAGTCATTGGAGTTATAATAACAAAAATAGCTTATATATATAATTATAATGCACTAATTAAAATAATCATCATAGAACTAAGATCAGAGAGGGAGAAAAGGAGGAAAAGAGAAGGCATTGGGGAATGGAATGGACCAAATTATGTTATGTGCATGTATGAATATGGCATAATGAATCCCACTATTATATACAATACACTAATTCAAAAACCATGAAAAAAAATCAAGAAAACTCTAAGAGTAAAGAAGGACTAGTCCCATAGAACTTTATTTTATTTTTTTTATTATTATTATTTTTATTCATTTAATTTTGATCCATTGAACACAAATGGAGTACAGCTATTGTTTCTCTGGCTGTATACAAAGTAGAGTCACACCATCTGTGCATTCATACATGTACACAGGGCAATGATGTCGGTCTCACTCTGTTATTATTCTTGCCCCCCGACCCCGACTCCACCCCTCCCTTCCCTCTATGGTATCTATCCTTCCTCCATTCTTGCCTCCCTTCCACCCGGCATTATGCATCATCATTCACTTATCAGAGAGATCATTTGGCCTTTGGAGTTTTGGGATTGGCTAATCTCACTTAACATGACAGTCTCCAATATGATCCATTTACCTGCAAATGCCATAATTTTATTCTTCTTCATGGCTGAGTAATATTCCATTGTGTATATATATATCCCTATTTTGTATTTTATTTAGAGACAGGGTCTCACTGAGTTGCTTAGGACCTCGCTCAGTTGCTGAGGCTGGCTTTGAACTCCCGATCCTCCTGCCTCAGCCTCCCAAGTGCTGGGATTCCAGGCGTGCGCCAATGCACCTGGCTCATAGAACTTTAAAATGTATAGTAAAGCTAAAATAATTAAAACTAAGATGCTGGAATGTGAATAGACAAATCCATGAACCAGAATGGAAAGGTCAAAAGACACATGGAAAAAAAATCATATGAGGACTTAAAATCATCAAAAAGATTTTAAATCAGTGGGGAAAAGATGAACTGAAAAATGGTGTGGGTCACGTTGGGAGGCAATCAGAATAGAACTGGACCTGAGCTGCTTGGGTATATACCATATGTAGAAGATTTCATTATAAAACATCAGAAATCATTCTGTAAATGATCTAAAAAAAGGTGCAAGTATACAAAATCCATAAGACAGATCAACTTGATAATGAAATTTTTAAAAACTGTCATGAAGCAAAACAAGTAAATCTAACCATATTCAGGGCTCAGTGGTAGAGCACTCACCTTAGCACGCATGAGGCACTGGGTTTGATCCTCAGCACCACATAAAGATAAGTAAAATAAAGGTATTGTGTCCATCTATAACTAAAAAAAAAATTAAATAAAACAAAAAAACTAACCATATTCAAAATTAAAGGACAAACTGGGGAAAAATATTGGCAATTTACAGTACAGACAAAAGGTTCAAAATGCACAAAGTGTGCCTACAAATTATTATGACTTTGCACTACTGAGTACTGAACCCAGGAGTGCTCTACCATTAACCTATCCCTTTTTAAAATTTTTTATTTTGAGATAGGTTCTCCCTAAATTGTCCAGATTAGCCCAAAACTTGTGATCCTCTTGCCCCAGCCTCCTGAACAGTTGGGATTACAGCTGTGTGCCACTGTACCCAGCACTTCTGCAAATTATTAAATATCCCACATTATAGTTGGAAAAGTAAAGGTTCTAAACAGTTCACAACAGATGAAATGAAAATTGGTCTTAAACAAAATTAAAACACTTTCAATTACAGTTATACCAAGAGCAATGTAAATAAAACCTATCAGTTTTTACTACATTGTGTCTATACATTTCTATAGAAAGCATTCATCAAAATTAAAAATATACACATAACCTGACCTGACCCCCAAAGAATTTCACGCAAGGTTAACTAGCCAAAGGAACTGGACATGAAGTTGTGAAAGAATGAACAGGTACTTTTGTGCATAAATATGGCTTCCTCTCCAAGAAACAGAGTTAACTGGGAATAAAGGAAAAATGTATATTTGGCAGTGTTACAATTTTCATTTTCTAAAAAATGAATATACATATACACGGATACCTGTAAAAGAAATGGATAACACTACTTCTGGGAATAACCAAGTAATGAAAGGCAGAGCTGGTTTCACAGTGTATCTCCCCATAGCATTTGAATTTTGAATGGTTCACAAAAAAAAAAAAAAAAATTAAAATGCTCGTTGCAAAGAAATTAAAAGTATATAAACTTACATGTATGTGATAAATCTTTTTAGAAAGTCATCTTACTACTTAAAAAGTAGTCACTATATCATATATTGTATGTTTTTATGTTTCTCCCCTCTGCATTTTAAAAACATCACAGCTGAAATTTATACACACATACACACACACACATATACATAAAGCTCTTTTTCATATACAAATTTCTCATGTTTGAATTGGTTGTTCTTGGACTTTTTGTTATGGGTATTTTGAAACATACACAAAAGGAGAAAAGTGGAAAATGAAGCCCCAAATACCAACTACCTGCCTTCAACAATTATTGGCACATGACCAATCTTGCTTTGTGTAAAGACCCTCAGCACCATCCCATTTAACCTAGAGACTTCAAACACTCAAAATGATAAATATTTCAATCAAAATACCACGATCATAACTAAAATATTAATAATTCCTTTAAACCATCTGTTTCAGTCAACTTTTGTGTCACTGTGACCAAAATACTGAACAAGAACAACCTAGAGGGGAAGTTGATTTGGGGCTCACAGTTTCAGAGGTCTCAGTCCATAGATGGGCAACTCTACTGCTCTGGGCCCAAGGGAAGGTAATCATGGTGGAAGGGCCCACTGCACCCGGCTCAAATTATTCCTCAAAAGGATCTTTACATTCCCCCTAACTGGGAATGATATTGACTATTTCATCACCTCCTTGCCAGTTCTAATTATCCCAATATAAAATTTGCTAATTTTATAAGGTAAAAAATTTACCACATGTGATTTGATTCACTTTTTCTTGTATGAAAATAACAACTTTGCTGAGCACGGTAATCCCACCTGTAATCCCGGTGGTGCTGAGAGGCTGAGGCAGGAGGCTCAAAAGTTCAAAGCCAGTCTCAGCAACTTAGCAAGACCCTTAGTAACTTAGGGAGACCCTGTCTTAAAATAAAAAGGAAAAAAAAGGGTTGGGATATGGCTCAGTAATTAAATGCCACTGGGTTCAATCCCTGGTATGCATCCCCCAACCAAAACAAACAAATAAATTAAAAAAACCAAACAACCCAAAAACTTTTGGAAAGTTTTACTGTAACTTCTCTTGGGGATGACCTGTTACATTTTTTGCCTACTATTTTTAGTAGTAATGATAATTTACTCCCTTCTTTCCCTGATGTTATGGTTTGGATGTGATATGTCCCCAAAAGCTCATCTGTAAGATAATGCAAGAAGGATTAGAGGAGAAACGATTGGGTTATCAGACCCTTAATCCAATCAGCATATTAATTCCTATTAGATAACTATGTTGTAAGTGAAGGCAGATAGGGTGTGGCTGGAGGAGGTAAGTCATTGGCGGGGTGTGGCTTTGGGGTATACATTTTGTATCTGGCAAGTGGAGCCTCTCTCTCTCTGCTTTCTGATCATCATGTGAGCCACTTCCTTCCACCATACTCTTCTGCCATGATGTTCTGCCTCACCTGGAGCCCAGAGGAATGGAGCCGGCTGCCTATGGTCTAAGACCTTTGAAACTGGGAGCCCCCAAATAAACTTTTCCTCCTCTATAGTTGTTCTGATCAGGCATCAGTCACAGCAGTGAAAAAACTAACGAAAACATTTGGCTAAGGTATTTTGTGCAGGAAGGGAGAGAACAGTTTTTTTTTTTTTTAAAGAAAAACCACGTTAAAATAGTTCAGACAGAATATGGAAAATAAGCTTTAATTTTGAATCCAAAAAGAACAGTAACATTTTTGAACAATAGATAAAAATGAACATCTTTCAACATTTCAGATTCATGAGTTAAAATGTAAATTACACTAAAAACAGTTTCAAAGTAAAACCTCTCATTAAATATCTCATTTTTTCCTCCAGCATAATTCCCTAAAAGCTTTTAAGAGAGTTTTGTGTATATTAAGAATTCTGAAACAAGTACTGAATCCTAAGACTGATCTCACTATCAGGTGGAATTAGTGTAAACAGTTTTTCAAAAAGTTGGCTATTCTTCAGCAATGAAGGACATTTGTGTTTTAAAAACTGACCATATGAGAAAATGTATATGGCACTGAGTCTCTTTCTTTTAAGCCTCATTTAGAATACACCTGATTTCTTATGATTTTTAAAAATAAACATTTAAATTACTATGAAAGTCAGCCTTTAAAAGTGATAAAAAGTGGTACTGTATTATCTTGTAGATGGAAAAGTTTAATCAGAAATTTCTGCGGCAGGAGGGTTGTGCCAGCCTCAGTAATTTAATGAGGTCCTAAGCAATCTGTTTCAAAATAAAAGATAAAAAAGGGCTGGGGATGTGGGTCAGAGGTTAAGTGCACTCCTGGGTTTAAATCCCTGGTACCTAAAACAAAACAAAAATGACAAAAAAAACCTCTTTTCTATCAGTTTTGCAGTGAAATAATTTTTTTATAAGTAACTAGGGAAAAGGAATTGACAAGAAATAGGTAAATTCAATTCTGTTCACATAACACTAGAATTAGCTCTGATGGAAAAAATCAAGCACAAAGACTAAGGTTTATCATTAGAGGAATCTATAGTCAGGCACAGCAGCACATGCCTGTAATCCCAGAGATTCAGAAAGCTGAGGCAGGAGGATCACAAGTTTGAAGCCAGCTTCAGCAACTTTGTGAGACCACTCTTAAAAAATAAAAAAGGGTTATGGATGTAGCTCATGGGAAAGTGCTCCTGGGTTTGGGATCTCCAGTACCAAAAAACTTCAAAGACAGGTACTGGTTATAAAGTGCTGAACACAGACTATGCATTTTGTTTCAATCATGACCTCAGGATTAGGAAGTGGGGCTCATCATTCATACCTCATAAAACAGATAGGTGAAGTAGACAGATTAACTCCCTCAAGACAACATCAAATTTGAACACAGATCTGTTTGAATTCCACAAAAAGCAAGAAACACAGTGAAATGGAAACAGAAACTGATATAAGCATTCCAAAAGACAAAATGGCTCTAAATGAGGTAGAGATATAGAAACAGAGCTGAATCAAATTAATTAATAATAGAAATTAATGACAGAAAAATCAAATATTAAAACCAACCACATTTATTCAATATGAGCAGAAATGGAAAAGTTGTACTAGAAGTGAAGTGCTGAGATAAAAAGTAAAGGTCTGATTACAGAACCCCTGAGCATTTTTCTCAAAAGGAATATATAAGTTCATTGTTAAAAACAAAAAATAAAATTAATCTAAAGAAAAAAATTAGAAAATTAAATGGATATCTGTAATCCCACCATTCAGAGACAATTAATGCTAATAATTGTTATGCATGTAAGTATTTTGCAGTATATAAATATATTAACATGTAATTTTATTATAAATATTATATAGCAATACATGTATTAATTTATATACATTACACATAAATATCATAAATAATAAAATGTTAACACTGGTTAACATCTGGATAGCCAGTTAATATTATTACATATCTTTCTATGTATCTCTGGGTGTTTAAAATTTGCATTTTCACTTAATTATATAATGTACAGCTATCCTATAACAGTAAATCTTAATATTAGACATTTTATTTCTAATTTTTCACTCTTCCTAAAATGCACTACTATGTTAAAAAAACAAATAATCAAAAATGTGCTTTTACATACATTTTAAATTTCCTTACAATAAATTTCTCAAAGCTGGGTCAGTGAGGATGGATTGATGGATATGAATTATTTAAAACTGCTGATTCATGTTTCCAACTTGTTCTAGAGACATCAATTTGCACAGACTCATATAAATTTGACATTTTTTCTTTTCTTCCTCTAATTTGATAAAAAGTGAATTATTGCAGTACAAAAAGGCTCTAGAATAATGTCATTCATTTGTATTAAGATGTTATGGTTAAAATTAGTTTTTAAAATTTCATTTGCAAAAACAGCTTTTCAAGTTGTGTTTACAACTAAAATCAAAATACAGCTATGCCCTTTCCATTCCAATAGCACTCTTGCAAACGTGATGCACCTAAAAGCTACTGTACTTTCTGTAAGGAGTGTGGCAAGCACCAACCCCACAAATTGACCCAGTAGAAAAAGGGCAAGTATGCCCAGGGAAAGTAATGTTATGACAGGAAGCAGTGGCTATGGTGGGCAGACTAAGCTGATTTTCTGGAAGAAGGCTAGAACTACAAAGAATGTTCTGAGGTTTGAGTGTGTTGAGTTCAACTGCACATCTAAGAGACTGATGGCTACCTAGAGATGCAAGCATTTCGAACTATGATGAGAGAAGAAAGGGTCGAGTGATCTATTTCTGAGTTTCATCTTTTATTGTGAAGACAATAAAATTCTGAGGTTGTATTAAAACAATAGATTTTTTCTAAATAAAAAAGAAGCATGAAGAATTATGTCAGGATGTTGGTAATTGTTATAGCTGGCTGATGGATGCAGAGAAGACTATTATACTGTTCACTCTACTTTTTTCAAAATTCAGAGTAGAAAGTCAAAAGAAAAAATAAAAAGCATGCAGGATGGTGATATGTGATTTGTTTAGAGATAAGGGCATGCTCTAAATAACTTAAGGTTTTTGCTTCCTTACTACCAACCATTCCATGGTGAGTCTTTATGCTTTCATATTAGTATATTCAAAACTCTACTATGTTGCTAAAATATAAATATTCAGAAAAAACTGGTCCATTAAGAGAGTATTAACCTTGGTTATTTCTGGGTGATAGGATGTGGTTGGTTATTTTCCTTGAGTCTGTTTCTAATCTTTCTACATATAAACAATAAAACCAAACAAGAAGCCAGGCCTGGTGGTGCATGCCTGTAATCCCAGTGGCTCGGGAGGTCGAGGCAGGAGGATCGTGAGTTCAAAGCCAGCCTCAGCAAAAGTGAGGTGCTAAGCAACTCAGTGAGACCCTGTCTCTAAATAAAATACAAAACAGGGCTGGGGATGTGGCTCAGTGGCCAAGTGCCCCTGAGTTCAATCCCCGGTTCCAAAAAAAAAAAAAAGACCCCTATTATTCATCTCTATGCTACATCTAGTTTCTTCTTACCATTTGCCACACTGGCAGCTTTTCTATCTCTTCATAATGTTTTCCTAAATTCCAGATGAGTTGTTATACAAGTTTGATACTTTATTCCCTTAAGAGAATGTAGCTTCTGGGTACCATGCATGACTATATTTTAAATGTAAAATATGGCTTTCTCCTTGGAATTGATATACAGTAGTATTCACTTGTTCCACAAGTATGTATTAAGCACCTACTATTTGTATTACTTCAGTGATAAGGTTCCTCTTCTAGTGAAGCTTACCTTCCACTGGGGCAGAAGGCTGTGACTAATTTAAATAATACTTACCTAAATTCCACACAAACAGTTCCACATGAGCCAATTTCCAATATAACAGGACTATATATCTTTAAGAACCACAAATTTAATCTTTTCAGATAAAAGTCATTCTACAATCCTATATCCTTTCCTTCCTGTTTAAATCAAGAGTTTTTTTCTCTTGATAATCATTGGGTTATTAAGTTTCTGAAAATTTCTGTGGTTAGCACAAAAATCACGGTTATTAAGAGGAAGGTTTAAATCCTGTAGAACAGAGGTGACCAGTGAGTTAAGTCAATTTGCTACCTGTTTTTGAATGGATGATGAGCTGAGATTCAAAGGGATGAAGTAAGGAGGAGGGGAAGAGGAAGAAACAGAACATAAGTGACTCACAAAGTCTAAAATATTTATTCTTACCCTAACAGAAAATTTTGCTGTTCCTTATCCTAGGAAATTCCACTTCTGAATTAGGTTTGTTGACATTAAAACATAGCTCTGGTAGCCAGCTCTAGTCCTGAGTCACCTTCTTTAATGATTTGGGAAACACATTGTGATATGCTAAGAAAGACTCTCCTGAAAGTTTTGTTAAATACAGATTAGTCCCCTGTCCTGCCTCTCTCTATATAAATATATAAATCTCAGCAAAATGTTTTGCATAACTGCCTGATATTTACCCACAAACTTTGAAGATGAAACAAATAGACTAGTCTCTAACTTGCTCACATGGGTCCATAAAAATAAATAAATAAATAAATAAATAAAAATTTAAAAAAGGAAAGCAGTGACTATCTTGTTCTTTTAAGGAACAACTAAACCAAACATATACAAATGAAATACTGGTGCACCAAAATTACAATTGGTAAACTATTTGAAGACAGAGTGACATCAGGGTCATTAGTAAGAGATCACTCTAGACTGAGTCAAGAGTATAAGTGTGTGTGGTTAGTATTTGCTTCAGATAGTGTTTCCTAATATAATTTTACTTTGATATATCTTTCATGTCATTACCACTAGACATCTTTAGGGTTAAAAACTAAACTTTTTGAACTATGGCTAAATGAGAATTTAAGGTCTCAATCATGGCCTAAGAATTATTCTGATTATGAAGTACAGACTTTTTGTCATCTATTTTTGCCTGTTCAGGGATTTTGGATTTTATTTGGAATAGTTAATTCATGAAATAAGTAATCATCATAGACTTTGCTTAGAAAAATCACTACAAAACTAAACATATTTTTATTAAAACAGGTAGAATAACCATTGGTTAGGAAATTTAAAAGGTAGGAGGGAAGTTATGCACATTAAAAAAATGATGTGGGGGAGATACTGGGAAACAATATTGATCAAATTATATTGTTATATATTGTGTATATGAATATGTAACAATTAATCCCACTATTATACATAATTATAAGGTACCAATAAAAATGGAAAAAAATGGTGTGGGAACAGGTAACACAAATAAAATATGCGGAACTAAAATGGAAATATCCTATTTTACTTTTG
>JAJEJO010004542.1:157695-305947 GCA_020662805.1 Glaucomys volans
GGAATTGGGAGAATGCATACAAGGAATGTGTATCATGTTTGTAGCTTAAATGAATTGAAAAGGAAACAGCAATTGCACTAGAGACTGAAATTCAACAAGCTGATGTATAATGGGGATAAACAGACATACTTCCATTCGTGAATAAAACAAAGCAAAAGAAACAGAAACAATGATACCAACTATACCAGTAGAAGGATGGGGTGACAAAGTTCAATGGCAATACACAGGCAAAGGAGTTGGCAGTATGAATTTGCAATGTACTGTACTAACCAAATCCATGCAAACCGAAGCCTCAACATTGGAAAATTACCAGAATGATAAGATAAAGAAATATGCTATATTTAAAAATTTGACTAACAGTTGACAGACCAAAATAGAGAAGACACATGGAAAATAGCTTTGACTCTCTGAAGGGCTGTCACACGCTTCACAAAGAAGCTGGCTGTTTTGTGTAGCTTAAAAGAAGCAACAGAGTGGGAGGTTAAAAGGAGACAGACTACATGTAATGAAAGAGGAATTTTATAACTGAGTGGAGACAGAATGGGCTGCTTGGGCATCACTGAAGCTAGGCAAAGCAGACACTCAAAGACCACCCATATTTCCCAGCCACCAGGGGGTGAGAAGTCCCTCCCCCCACCCCACCACCACCACCACAGGGGCTTTCCCTCCTAAAGGAATGCAGAAAGCAGTTACCAAGTCTCTGCAGGGACTCTGAAGAAAACCAGGAAATCAAACCCAATAGCTTCATCAACTACATTTTTCTGTAGCCTAGCATGATTTCCCATAGGGTGCAAGAAATACCTTTTCAGTAAGTGTGAACTGTAACATATAAGAGTGATTTCATATCACACAGTACATGGCAACACTGTGCAAAAGAACTCTGTGGCGAAGGAAAAGCTATCTAATAAGGTAGCCGCTAGCCACAATATTTGAAATGTGGTCAATGAGACAGAGGAACTAAGTTTTTTTAAATTTAAATTTAAATAGCCACACATAGCTAATGGCTACTGTTTTGAACAAGACAGGTAGGGTCTAACAAGGCATGGTGGTACATGCCTGCAATCCCAGTGGCTCGGGAGACTGGGGCAGGAGAAAGTATTTAAAAAAATACATGACAACTGCTAGAAAAAAAAGGCAATGGGTGTGGATGATGATCTAAGGAGAAACATCCTTCACAGACTGAAATTAAATAAATATTTCTAGGAAGATTTACATTTTTAAAGATTATTACTAAATTTTCTATTTTAGGTTTTGTATGTTTACCTTTTTCTACTGTTTGGTTTTTGCTATAATGAATAGGGATTATTTTAGTACATAATAATATTTGGCTCTAAACTAGGACCATCTCATTGTGGACAGTCCTATCTGTTGGTCTTCCTTTGGTCTTCAACATGTTGTCTTACTTTTGTAAATTCTCTTTAAATACTTGTGTTGCTAAATTCTAATTTTCATTAATAATTTTTTCTTTAGCTAAAATACATGTAATTTTATCCTTTTTCTTGGATGACACTATCTTTCGGATAGCGTTATCTTCTTTTGTATCAAACTATTTTTAGTTTTTTTTCCTTTTCGTTTTTTTTTTTTCTTTATGGTTGGTGTAGCTGCCATTTATTTCTATTCATTTGCAATGATTAACATGGGCAGCTCTCTTACCATACATGTGGATTCTCCTTGATGTTTTTACTTTTGTAAACGTGTTCTTCCCTTTGAATCAGAGTTTCTAGGTCTGAGTGTTAAATAGAGAAGTAGAGAGGGAGGAGGTCTATGTGGCTTTCTTGGCTTACTCAGGCTCCTTGCTATAACTTTTGTCAAGCGTCCTGAGAAAGGGGACAGACACTTCACTGAGGAAAGGAGCTAATCTCTTAGATCTGTGCTCCCAACTTAGCTTGAAACCCTGATATTAGCAAGTGCTAGCGATTTCTCTTGCTTCTGCTGAGACCCTGGCATACTGTATGGCAGCAGGTTAAGTGTACTACCTGATGTTGTCCAAGGGTACTCCTTTATTCTCTCAGTTACATTTGTTGCAGACTGAGATGTGTTTTGTAAAAGCTCAGATCTGATAAATTTACCTTTCTTGAAATGGCTTTTGAATGGTGGGAATGGCACCAGGATTCTCTTTCCTCACCCTCCATTTTAAAAACTTATGTCTTGAAGTTATATTTAACCTTTGTGATTTTATTTTTGCTTGCTTCATCAAATACAAGATTCTGATTTAGTTTCATTTCACATTTTCATCTGGAAGCCTCAGGCTATGCTTTTAAATAAAAGACTTCACTAAATATGTACAATGTTAAAACTCTAGCAGAAGCAATTGGAAATCAAGAGATAGATAGGGACAGAATATTAAATAAGTAATTGTCCAGTCAACCTCAAAAATCAGTGAATGTTTACACCAAAATGATAAGCTCCTCTATAGGACTATAACACTCGCAAAATAAAGCTAAACAAAAAGCCCTAAATTTTAAACTTACAAGATAAATTCTTTTTAAATTTTATTTTAGACCATATATATATATAAATATATATATAAATATTTATTTTAGACCATATATATATAAATATATATATTTATATTTATATAAATATATAAATATATTTTAAATTTTATTTTAGACCATATATATATATAAATAAAAATTTTTTTTTTTTTTTTTTTTTTTGGATACTAGGGACTGAACCCAGCAGCACTTAACCACTCAGCCACATCCCCAACCCTTTGTATTTTGAGACAGGGTCTCACTAAGTTGCTGAGGCTGGCTTTGAAATTTCTCCTTCGTCTGCCTCTGGAGTCACTGAGATTTCAGGTATGTACCACCATGGTTAGATCCTATATTCTTGATTGAATATCACTAACACTATATTTTTATACTCACAGGCCAAGGCTGTAGATCATTTAGTCCCTTTTCTAATTTCTCAACATCTGGAAACTTTGTGGCTCCATCAGCATCTGCCATTAGGATCTTTCTTCCTCGAGAACTGAATACACCCTGTATTTAAAAATTCCAAGTTAAAGAAAGTTGCTTAAGATTAAATTCAAGGACATTTCAATTCATTTTGCTTCACTGAAAATACCTAAGACTGAAATGTAGGTGTAAATGGCAGTAGGTCAAAGTTCACTGTTACTCTTGCTAAGATGTTCCCAAATGTATTAATTGCCTATTTCATTATTTTAAATAATGGGTCATATTACTACTTATTACTTACTACTTATTAAATAAGGTCATATTACTAATACACTGGAAAATATCAAGATAGTAAAATACATCTGGATAAGTAAAAGGTATTCTGCATCACTAAGAGTAACAAAGCAAAATGTCCACCATGTATATGTGGATATACACACACACATATTTATCAAATATATGTATTATATGTGTATTATGGTGCTTAAAAAGGATTAAAGACAACTTAAAGTAGCATATAAATATGTTAATGGGGAGATTGAACAAAACTAACATTTACCAATTTGCTAGGAAATAAGTCAGAAGGTTGAGGATTTTTTTTTTTTTTGGAACCAGGGATTGAACTCAGGGACACTCGGCCACTGAGCCACATCCCCAGCCCTATTTTGTATTTTATTTAGAGACAGGGTCTCACTGAGTTGCTTAGGGCCTCGCTAAGTTGCTGAGGCTGGCTTTGAACTCGTGGTCCTCCTGACTCAGCCTCCCAAGTCGCTTGGATTACAGGCGTGTGCCACCGCACCTGGCGGTTATCGATCTTTAATATTCTTTACTATACAACCTAAAGTTTTTAAAGTAATCACTAAATAAAGATGTCACTAAAATTTAGAAAGTGTCCAAATATTATATATTTGGACATACCCAAATACTACTTTATCATTTGAGGCATGTGACATTTAGCAAAATTAAACTAATCAATTTTCAATTTTTGAATTGATTAATCTTTTGTACAAATTATGGATCTACAATTTTGTACATTTCACACAGAAACAAACTGTATACTGACTCAATTTCTATGGTAGGTCCTAGTGAGTTCATTGTTTCTTAAGTATAAATATGTATGTGTGTGGTTTTTTTTGGATGGGTGGGTCTCACTATGATGCTCAGGCTAGACTTGAATTCCTGGGCTCAAGTGATTATCCCACCTCAACATCTTGAGTACCTGGAACTACAGCCATATGCAATCAAGCCTGTTTTATTCATGGTTTGATATGGTAAAATGCAGCTTTGATAATAGTGTAACTGTAGATAAGATACATATAGACAGAAATTTGATCATTTATTCAATGACAGAATTCTGGGTTTGTCCCTGAATCACAGTATCTGTGATGTCCCTTTACCATACCCCTTAAAATATGTGTAAAAAAGCAGAAAATAAGATGCTAACAAATTTAGCGTCTAAACAACATATATGATGTTTCAGAAAAGAGAAAGTGTTATTAGGTACAAAATCTGGAGCTATTAGTTAGAAATGAGAAAAAAAATAACAATAAAGCTTTAATCATTTAAATAACAAATGGCGAACTGGAGGTATTATTTAGCATTAATGGACAACTGCACTCAAACTTGTTTAAGTCTCATCTTTTGTTGTTTGATAAGGTTCTTTAGTGCCTGCAATTCCCCCATTCTATATATATATATAGAGAGAGAGAGAGATGGCCTGTACTTCATTGCCAAACTCCTAGAAAAGGTTCTGTTCTCCCTGATTATCAGATCCAATTCTGTCCCATTTCTAACACCTCTCACATATGCTCTCTCCTTTTCTGTTGTGTCACTACCATAACCCAAGTAAATATTCATTATACCTTGACTTTAAGCCCCCAGTCTAAAGTTTATGACCTGAACCCACATACTCTCAGGCCTTATCTCTACAGTCAAGCCTCAGGTACAACTGGTAGGTCCCTTGTTGCAGCCTGTTGACACTGCTGTGCCTTTAATCATGTTCCTCCTCTGCAAAGCTCCCCATTCCCCACTTCTGTAAAGATAATTCCATATCCTCCTTGAAGATTCCATTCAGAATTACCTCCTATGGGAAGTCTTTGCTGCTCCCAACTAGAGGGTGCTGTCAGCATTGAGCACATACTTCTATCAAAGCATTTATAACTCTGACAACTGTGTTTCCCTGGAAAACTATGATATCCTTATGGACAGGATGGGTATCTTGCACCTTAGTATCTCTAACAAGGTACAATGTTGACTAAACAAATGGACAGATTTAAAACCCATCATGAGATTGCATCAATTCTATATTCTCTCTCTCTCTCTCTTTTTTGTGGTGCTGGGAATTGAACCCAGGGTCTCACTATGCTAGGAAAGTGCTCCACCACTGACCAACACCCCCAATCCCAATCCTATTTCCTTTTTCTCTCTTTGGCATAGCCTGTGACACGGTCAGAGTGAACCTGATGATTTTAGTACATATTGGCTTTGTTGACTGGCTTCCCTTCTCAAATGTAGAGGGTAAAAGCATGAATTGCATAGTTAACTAACCAAATCCAAATCTTGACTCTAATATCTATGTGACCTCAGTAAATTACCAATCTATGCCTCACTTTCCTCATCTATATAATCAAAATGATGGAACCTAATTTATGAGAGATTGTGAGGAGGATCACAAGTGATAATTATGTTGAGATGGTTTAATTTACTCTCCAGTTCAAAATAAGCAATCAGCCGGGCATGGGCCTATAATCCCAGCAACTGGGGAGGCTGAGGCAGGAGGATCGTGAGTTCAAAGTCAGCCTCAGTAACTTTGGGAGGTCCTAAGTAACTCAGTGAGACCCTGTCTCTAAATAAAATACAAAATAGGGCTGGGGATGTGCCTCAGTGGCCCAGGGCCCCTGAGTTCATTCCCCGGTTCCAAAAAAAAAAAAAAAAAAAAAAAAAAAAGCAATCAGTAAATGGAACCCAGTTTTTACCATCACCACAGGCCTGGCCTCAGTGACCATCTCCTGTGGGAAGCTATTCTTATTTAGTACAATCAGAATAGGTTGAGACATGGGACACAGGCCTGGCTTCTAGGAACTGCCATGAGGCATGTGGCACTGTGTAGGAGTGGTTCCCTGTCTCCTGGAATTTTCCCCCTTAAGAGAATGGCTCCCCTAACTCCACCCTATCCTGTCCATCACAGAAGCTCCTCCCATCCTTGCCCCCTTTACCTGTATATTATAAATAAAAGAGAGTTGGGCAAGTTGTTGTTGTAAGAGGCCAGAGCTGGTATGGCCATACCCATCATGCCCCCTCTAATTTAAAAAGAGTATTGGCTCTTGTGTGTTGTTTGGGTAATTGAGTGATATATTGCCACAATCCTCCTCCTCCTCCAGCAGCTATCCCTTTTCTCATCCACACGGGATGTGGCAGAGAGGCTCCCCACAATCTCCTTTGTAACATTTGCTATTTTCCTCAAGTGGCTGAGATTGTTAGTTATCCACCCAAGAACTCTTTTTCCTTTTGAATAGAATTCTGATTTGGTTGGGGATGGAAATATTGGAAAAAAAAATTATCAGCCTTCATTGTAAATCAGGGTGCCCTGTGATATTGTTCCAGCTCATGAGATGTAAGTAAAAGTTATTGGCTAGAGCTTCTGGGAAAGCTCCTCAAAAGGGGGCAAACTCACTGGCATACATCTTTCTCCCTTCCAATGTGGAATGTGGATGCAATGGCTAAAAGGGAGGAGCCAGTTTCCTGATGACACCATGGAACCACTGAACAGAAAGCCTCTAGACTGCCTAACCCTAGGCTTCTTTTCAAGGGGGAAAAATAAACATCAGAGTCATGTAAGGCACTATATTATCTGGATTTTCTTTCAGTTCTCTAGATTTTATCTTACTTTCATTATAAGTTGATCTCTACCTGAAATGCCTCAGCTGAAAGTAGCCTCTTTTGAAGGGGACCTTTTCAGCCCTTCATCTGTACTTCGTTTCTAAGTCAATCATCTTCTTTTTCACTTTTCCAAATGCTTATCTTTCCTATTAGATTGTATATTCCATTAGGAGAGACCCAAATAGGATTCACCTTGGTTCATGCTACCATACTCAATACAGTGCCTTCATTGGGTAAAACAATACATAAAAGCATGTGTAAACTGTAAGAAAAATAAAAAAATCATAATCTTATTATTTGGTAAGTATGTCAAAGATACATAGAGGTATAACATTTTAAACTTTAAGACAAATATAAAGATATTTTTGTGAATCAGCCAGTATGTTACAGATATGACATGAAGTTCAGATTTGATTAAGATAAATGTATAAAGTTATTATTTAAAAATATGTTGTTAGCTCAAAATGGTGGTATTCATTCAGCCAAATGTACAATATATATGTATTACAATCTGCAAAAGATATTCAAAATACCTTTATATTTTAGATAAAAACTTGAAAGTATATATTACCATCCTAATAGCTCCGCCTTTTCCACGATTCTTCACCAGTGTTATCACTCGTACTTTGTCGCTTCCATATTTCTGACAATATTTAAAAGCTACCTGTCGAATTATATAAAAGTCAGAATAAAATTAACTTGGGAAATGATAAATGTCTGAGGTGATACATATGCCAATTATCCTGATCTGATTATTATGCGTTATATATGTGTTAATAACATGCCACATTGTATTACACATGTATAATTACTATGTGTCAATTTAAAATATACATCTATATTAATAAAAAAAAGTCTAAAAATCAACTTGGATTTCAAAAAATTAAATAAACTGGGTTTTTCACTTTGGCTTAAACACTGCAACCCTGGCTTACCCCTTCTTCTAACTAGATTCTACTCACTGTACATTCTGGCAGTCCAGAGTAGTTGTAGAGCTCCTGGAGCCAAGATATAACACTGAACTACTTATTAGTCACTGAAGTTACACAAAAATGTCTTACACAGGACCCACTAGAATAGTTACTGTCTCTTTCTGACTCCTCCACCTAAATTACTGAGCTGTTAAAAAACAAAAGCCATGTGCTAACTGCATGGTACAAACTTGTTGATAGGATCCTTGATGCTGTTTCATGACTTATTTACTTATTTTGGTCAGCAGTCTATTTTATTCACCAGAGAGGTTTTCTGTATCCTGAACTATTTCCCCCAATTCTTTTCATTCAAATTCCTCTCAGTAGATATCTACACTGTAACTTGTCTGTTCTTTGAAATCTTCCATCTCTTTTTTCCATTGACTCCTGCACCTCAAGCTTATTTAAGCCTCCAGCACCCTAAATTTTTTTTTTACTGTTACTTCACTATTCACTTAAGCAATTACCTTTACTTTGATTTATAATGAAAGTCCTGGGCTGAGGTTGTAGCACAGTGGTACAGTGCTTGCCTAGCATGTCCTGTGTTCAAATTCTCACCAATGTCCACCCCCCGAAAAAAAAAGTCAAACAGTGATCTGCATTTGCTACCTGCATTTTTCATCACTCATTCATTCCTCATCTGTTGCAGCATGGCTCATACCCTTTGCTTTCCCACATCCCCTTTCTACTTAATGTTGCCCTCCTGAAGGCATCCTCACCCTTCTCCTTTTGACAATCATTTTTGCAGACAGCCAAGAAGTTATTCTTATCTGGCATTTTCCCTCCTGCCCTGTTCCTTTTCAGTCTTCATCACTAACTCCTTTTCCTTGGCTTGCTCCTTAAATGCTGATAATCCCCACAAGTACCCTACATTGCAAAATGTACAGCTTGTGTGAAGTCTTTGTCACTTCTCAATAAATAAGCACAGTGGAAGTTACTTATATTGGTTAAAGTACTGCTTATATTAAGAATCTCACACCTGTTTACAGCCCAGACTTCTTCCCTTTGTCACCTAGACGCATATTAGACACAAAAATTACAGAATTTCAATCATCTGCTTCTACTTTTGCTTTTCTAAACTTCTCATGCAGCAAATGGCATCACCACTTACCTTAAGCTAAAAACCTGAGAATCATTTTCCATTTCTGTCACCTGTTACAATTTGGTGGCTACTAAAACTCATCAAATTGATTCTAGAATGCCTGTTGAGCCAGGTGTGGTAATGCACACTTATAATCCCAGCTACTCAGAAGGTTAAGGCAGAAGGATCACAAGTCTAAGGTCAGCCTCAGCAACTTAGCAAGATTCCATCTCAAAATAAAATAAAAAGGGCTGGGGATGTAGCTTCATGGGGTACTGAGAATAGAAAAAAATTAGTATAAAAAGAATAGAATAAAAATGCCTCTTGACTCCATACTATCCTATCCCCTGAAGTCTCCATGTCTCTTGCTTCCCCAATTCACTCCCCTTTCTAATATGAGAATAAATCACTTCTTAGAAGCCCTGTTCAAACAGCCTCGACGATGACCTACTTTTTAAATGGAGAAGTTCCTTATCATGGCATATGAGGCCCGCTGTAATGTGGCTCTCACACAACATTTTAGCCTCAGATCCATGTGCTGTTCCTTTTCAGTCTTCATCACTAACTCCTTTTCCTTGGCTTGCTCCTTAAATGCTGATAATCCCCACAAGTACCCTACATTGCAAAATGTACAGCTTGTGTGAAGTCTGGTCACTTCTCAATAAATAAGCACAGTGCTGCCACATTAGCACTTTGTACATCAGCCGTATTTGAGGGCTCCAGAACATATTGTACTTTCTCACTTTTAAACCTTTCCCTAGAACATGCTTTCCTGCATGTCAGCCTATCAGGCCAGCTTAGACTTAGCTCAAATACCAGTTCTTTTTCCTGGCTTCCACGCCTGTCCTCAATTTTTCCAGGAAAAAAGAGGTACAATCTTAACACTAAAATTGTAGTTGCATTTGCTCTGAAAGCATGTTCCCATTCAACTGTTACTTATCACATAATAGGTCTTCATCTGTGTCAGTGATTTACTTAAAGGCAAAGGTTAACACATTTTTCCTCAGTCTCCACCAGGGATTTGTTCTGAAATCCAAGAATGCTCAAGTCCCATATTTAATATGACATACTGTTTGCACAGAACCCATATATATCTTCCTTTATACTTTAAATCATCGTATAATACTAAATACAATGCAAACACTATGCAAATAGCTGTTATATTGTATTGTTTGGGGAATAATCACAAGGAAAAGAAACTCCATCAGTACAGGTACTTTTCTGTATGTGTGTGGTGGGATTGAACCCAGAGCCCCAAGCATACTAGGAAAGCTCTCTACCACTGAGCCACATCCCTAGCCCCTGATGCAATTAAAACCAAAAAAACAAAAAACAAAAACCATTTTAAGTTAATGATTGGTTGAATCTATAGGCATGGAACCCACAGATATGAAGGGCAAGTTCTATCTGCAATACCTGACAGTAGGGAATTTACCACTTTTAATGAGCAAATGTGGCCATGAACCCTTAAATGTACTCCTACTGGAACACCATGGCAGGAACCATTAGCTAGCTGCCCACCTAACAAGCATGTTTCTTTTTTTCTTGCAGTCACGGCTCCAATCTTGCACAGTGACAATGTGTGCAGCCCTTGGGAATAAATCCTGACCAATCCAAAGTTTTGCCAAGTACTTCCCAAGATTCCATGTAAGTTGGGTGGCCCTTTCTCCAAGTTCTGGCTCATGAAGTCTGGGTAAGTCTGCTAGGATTGTAGACATGAGAGGGGATCTCCCAGAGGTAAATCTCGATGGAGCATGCCAAAGGGCATACCTGAATCCAGGGGCACATATGAGGACAGCTTCCTATTTGTATGACAGCTTTAGAAAACTATAAGTAAGGATGGAACACAAAGAAAGAAATTATTCTTAGGAAAAAGAGGAAACACAAGTTGGTGAGCAAAAAGGTACTCTAGAGGCCATGGTGAACTGTGGTTGGGTATGTTCCCTCCCTATCTGGTGATCTTCAAAGTCTCCCCTGCCAGGTGAAACAGTGAAATGACAAGTATATTTTCCAGCTTTCCATAAATAAAATCTGTTTTTTTTTTTTTTTTTCCTACTTCCCACCCTGTAACAACAGATAGTATTAGGCACAGCTTTAGTGAAGTAGAGAAAGATTTCACATGTATTAGGTTATTCCAGATCATCTACCTACTGGGAAGGCTAAAAGCACATGTATTTACCTTTGAAGTCTGGTCTTTACTGCCATCATCAACTACTATCACCTCATAAGTGAATGAAGGATCTTGTTTCTGCAAGAAGAAAAAATATACTAGTATAGTTTGGTATAACTGCCATCAAAAATTTTAATACAATTATAATTGAAGAAACAACTGCTTTTGTGTGGATATGTCCAAATATGTTTAAATATTAGTACAAAACCACATAAAATAAAAAGGCTAAGAACAAAAAGGAGAGACTCTGGGTAGGAGCAGAGGGCATACTGACTTAGCCTCTCTGTGTGCCTGCCACTCTCTCCCTCACCTGTCTTTCCTGTTCCACATGGGTGAAAGAAGCCAGGTATTTTTGGTGCTAAGGCACATTGGAGAGAGGCTACAAGTGTATGAGGAAAAAAAGCCCAAGAGGTCTGAAGTTGAAAAGAGCATATTCCAACCTTGCTGGACCACTCCTTAGTCTTGTAACCATGGGCACCTTAACTTTTTTGGCCCATTTTCTAGTCCATGTGGCTGACATAAAGATCATATGTAACAGAAGGGCTCACTCTGCTTTCTTTTTTCTTTAAATTTAATTTTTGAGCAGGTAATAGTCCCCTTTCTTTGAACAAGTCTTCTTTCTTCCCTTTATACAAAAAACCCAAAAGCAAACTACATCAAACTGAAGAATTTTCTAAAACAAACAACCCAGCCATAAAGCTCACTTAATTCTTAGCCTCTCGAGGAAATTCTAAAGGGAACCGATACTTTCATAACAGAAGGATGTGTGTTACTTCCTTGTCTCTGTGTAGGAAAAAGATGAAAACACCTGAGTGGGGAGCTTTAGAGAATATTAAAGAAACAGAAGAATTTCAATCGAAAATAAATCTTTTAAAAATATACCTCTTTCTTAAAAAGGCACAGAGGTAAAAACTGCATTGTCCTGTCACACAAAATGTGCAGATGTGCACTGTCACTTGACATTAGATACATCACCAGGCAAAAGAGGATAAAAAGTGGGTAGGAGGATACATAAAGAGACATTTCAGCTTTCTGATTTGTCCTGGGTCACCCCCTGGCCTATGGAGGTGGCCTCCTATGTGGTGCTGATGGCTAGCAGATGGAGCCATAAGGTGGCACAGAGATCAGCGTGGCTAGTACTGTCTCCCATAGTGCATCTAGCTCGGGATCCACAGTCTGGTCTGATTTTAACTGGAGACATCAAACTGAAAGAGAAAGTATGATACCTGTCTCTTCTCTAGGTAGCCCAGGGCTTCATCCATCATCACAGGCACTTGAAGAAAAAAAAAATTGAAAATTAGTTACCAAGCCTCAGCATACTCCATTTATATATGGAAAAAGTCCCAGTAATTTCACAACTCCTTTGGAAGGTCCTTCCAAAGCCATTCTCATGTGTAACATCTATCTTCTGTTGATATCTTACTACTTCTCTAGAACACTTCAGTCCCACTACCTCATGGTGCTATTTCCTTCTTCTGAACTATGGTTACCAAAAATGCACTCACCAAAGCCCACATCTGCAAACACAGCAAAGTCAAAC
Source organism: Glaucomys volans (assembly GCA_020662805.1). Classification (NCBI taxonomy): domain Eukaryota; kingdom Metazoa; phylum Chordata; class Mammalia; order Rodentia; family Sciuridae; genus Glaucomys; species Glaucomys volans. The sequence continues at coordinate 170,240 of JAJEJO010004542.1, forward strand.
ACTTTAAATTTTCTTTTCTTCCCAAATTACCCCTTACCAAAAAAATTAAATGGAGCTTACACCGTTTTTCTTCATTGTATGAAGGCACAACAACAGAAAGTTGTTTGGTAGGTGAGTCCCATATGCTGGGCAAAGTTTCCTTCTGACATTTGGCATTTAGGAAGAACCTCTCTTCTTCATGTTGATGAAGTAGTGGCACATTTGTGGCAGTTATAAATGCAATCATGGAAATCTAAAAGCAGACATAATTTAAAAAATTATGTGATGCTGATCTTTTTTACATGCATTAGCTACAGAATATAAAGTTTGCATGATTTTTTTCTTTTGGTGTAATATTTATTGTTTTTGGTTCATTAACAATGGTCTGGAAGTAACTCAAAAATGAGATGACTGTCCCCTAATTAATCCTTTACTTATGAGCTGATGATTTTCTTTTTTTCCATTGCTAAGGTGCTAATGCTTTAGGAGGTCTTTGTTTTTCCCATCTTTCATTCCCTAGACCTACCATTCCAGATTTGATAGGGAACAATCACTACAGGAAGTCCAGTGCACTCGTAGATGCACTGAAACCTAGTCCACAGTGCATGTGTGTATGCACATATACAAGATGCCATCCCTACTTGGAGCCTATACATGACAGAGGACAAAACCATATTGCAGTTGGAATGTGTGAGGTGAAGGCAGACTTCCCAGCCAAGACCATACAGACCCAGAGGAAGAAGGGAAGATTCCCTAACCCCCACAGTAATATTTGTGTCACAGTGGTGTCTCAAAGATCTAATGACGGCAAACCTTTTGAGATTCCTCCCTTGTGGGAGTTCACTTCCTTTCTGTTTCAAAGATCAAATGAGATGGACTGTAGTAAACAATGAGTATGATGCCCAACATAAAGTAAATACTCAACAAATAGTAGCTCTTATTATCATTTCAAGCAAATGGGATCAAATACTGTCAGAGCAACCTCATAATGTACATATTTAAGTCTGTCCAACAGATTCAAAGACAGTTTCATTCTAGGATTGTGTATAATCTGCCCCACCAAAAACCTGATTATCAGCTCAAAAACCTGAAAAGAGACATAGGACTCAGGGAGAGTGGATTTGTATCTCATCCAGAACATATCAACAAAGTTAGGATACATTGCTTTTCCTCTAAATTGTTCCTAAAACTGGTTATATGTATGTAGAAGAATGAAACTAGATCTCTATCTCACCCTGCACAAAAGTCAACTCAAAATGGATCAAAGACCTATGAATTAGACCAGAAACTCTGCAACTACTACTAGAAGAAGACATAGGGTCAACACTCCCACATACAGGCACAGGCAAAGACTTTCTCAATATTACCAAGAATGAATAAATGGGATGAAATCAAATTAAAAGCTTCTGCACAGCAAAGGAAACAAAGAGTGTGAAGAGAGAACCTAGAAACTAGAAGAAAACCTTTGCTGGTTACTCTTCCAACAGAGATCTTCATATCCAGAATATAGGAAGAACTCAAAAAACTTAGCACCAATAAAACAAATGCCTCAACTAATAAATGGGCAAATGAACTAAACAGAGATTTCTTAACAGAAGAAATACAAATGGCCAACAAATATATAAAAAAGGTTAAACATCTTTAGCAATTAGGGAAATGCAAATCAAAACTACACTGAGATTTTATCTCACTCCACTTAGAATTGCAGCCAAGAATACAAATAGCCATGTGTGGTGGCACACACCTGTAATCCCAGTAACTCAGGATGTTGAGGCCAGTTGCAGCAACTTAGTAAGACCCTCAGCATCTCAGACCCTGTCTAAAAATTAAACAAACAAAAAAAGGACCGGGGATGTAGATGAGTGGTAAAGTACCCCTGGTTCAATGCTCAGTGCCAATAAAATAACATAGGAATAGAAACAACAACAAATGATGGAGAGGTTGTGAGGGAAAAGGAACACTTTTACACTGTTGGTGGGATCTTAAATAAGAATAACCACTGTAGATATGAGTATGGAGTTTCCTCAAGACTAGAAATGGAACCACTATATGACCCAGATAAACCACTCCAGTGTCTATCCTGAAGAATGAAAAATTAGTATACTACAGCAATGCATGCATACCCACGTATTTGCAGGGCAGGGCAACTTACAATTTTCCAAATTATGAAACCAACCTAGGTGTTTGTCAATGAATGAATGGATAAAGAAATGGATAAATGAATTGCATATGTGTATATGTTTTATTCAGGCATAATAAAATTGATGAAATTACATCAATTGAGGGAAAATGGAACTTGAGAGCATGCTGCTAAGTGAAATAGGCCAAAGTGAGAAAGTCAAGGTTCATGTTTTCTCTCATATGTGGAAGTTAGAAAAAAGGAAGAAAAAAAAATGGTGTGTGGAAGGAAATCTCATGAAAACAGAATGGAGATGAGTAGAGTAATGGAAGAGATTTAGGAAAAGGGAGAAGAGAAGGGAAATGGGAGATAGTGGGGAACTGAAACTGACCAAATTATATTACTATATTACATGCCTATACAAATATGTAAAAACGAATTTCACTATTATGTATTAGAATGTGCCAATAAAAACAATATGTTCCTAAGCTGCAAATTTACAAACCCTCTGGGGAAGATGGCAAAGTGGCCTTCCTGGCATGCTGTCTAGGCAGCTAATCTGAACGCCAAGGATGCTGAAATACTCTCCACTTACTAACTAGATGGCACTCTCATTTCAAATTATGTAGAAGAGAGTTCACTTGGCAAAATTTTCTATCCTCTATAGATCATCAAGTGCTCACAATGTTTCTGTACTTCCAGATTAATGGCAAAGGACATCTTGGTTTGATTTCTACCGTCCTGCTGCTTGCAGAGGCAGCAAATTTAGTGTTTAATTCCGGGACTTAACGACCCCTAGCCAAAAGATAAGACCAGGCCTGGGGCCTGCCTGTCTTCCTCACTCTGCCTCCCTGGAGGTTCTTCTTGATTCATTGCATTATACCAATCCGTAACATGTGAGACACCTTCTGGGAGCTCAAGACCTCCCCGGGTGGCGCCAAACTGCAGAGACCGCAGGCCCGGGGAGAGGTCTTGGAAAGGTCTGGGCTGACTGGCCGGGTGGGCAGGGGGCGGGGGCCGGGGCAGAGGGAAATCGGGATGGAGGGCTGGGTGGGCGCGTCCCGAGGCTCAGAGCACACAGGGAGATGTGATTCCAAAAGATAAAGAGCCGAAAGAAAGTGGGGTGGGATGAAAATCCTGCTGAGGAAACCCTGGGGTCAAGAATTTGGGGGAAGCTGGGTGAGAAGGGGCAGGTCCAAGAGTGGGCAGCGCCGAGCAGGGCACGCCTGGGAGCCGCAGTCTCCGGGAGGACGCGAGTTCAGGCTGCGCCGGTCCCCAACCCGGTGCTCACCAGTAAGAGGGCTGCGGCCGCCAGCGCCACGCAGAGCACCGCCAGCTGCAGCAGGAGCGGAGCCATTCTCCATGCCTGGCCGCCACCGCCCGCCCTATCCGGCACCTACACACACGCGGAAGAGCTCCTTGAGCTCCGCCTCCAGCCGCCAGGGAGGACGCACCGGCCCTCTGGCCGCCCGCCGCCTACAGCGTCCCCGCGCGGCCAATCCCTGCCGCGACCCTGGAGCCAGCGCTGTTCACAGCGTCCCCGCGCGGTGAAGCGAAGAACATGCCGCTCGCTTTCCAGATCTGCACGTCAAGTTCAAGAAGTCTACTTAATTTGCATTTCAGAAAACAACTAATTTTTTAACAGCCTATTGAGATATACTTCATACAATATTTATTTTATTTATTTTATTTATTTTTTGGAACCAGGGATTGAACTCAGGGACACTCGGCCACTGAGCCACATCCCCAGCCCTATTTTGTATTTTATTTAGAAACAGGGTCTCACTGAGTTGCTTAGGGCCTCGCTAAGTTGCTGAGGCTGGCTTTGAACTCGCGATCCTCCTGACTTAGCCTCCCAAGTCGCTTGGACTACAGGCATGCGCCACCACGCATTCATACACTATTTAAAGGTTCACCTATTTAAAGATTTTGGTCCGTTACATTAATTTTTAAAAATGGTGCGGTGCATTATAATTAAACATAATAGCGGGATCCATTATGCCACATTCGTATATGCACATACTTTGCTCTATAATATAAATTTGAATATTCACCATTTTAAGTGTATAAAACAATAGTATTGATTATATTCACAATTCTGTGCAATCATCACCACTCTCAAACTTTCTCTGCTCTCCCACTCCCAGCACTAGTAATACTAAAAACAATTACTGTTCATAATGTTAGGTAGAACTCGACACAGGCAACACCGGTTTGAAATATATCCTCCATCTGTGTACAAGAGCCACCTCACAGTCACTCTGACTCAGCCTGATCTTAAACCCCAGACAATACTTTGTCAGCATGCAAAGAAACCCCCAAAGAAAACTCCATCGTCATACAAAGAAAGGAAATTGTTATTTGCGACTGGAATACTGGAAACACCTGGTTCGACATGGAATGTGACCACCTCAAAGAATGGAGGTGACAACCAAAAGAACCCTTCATTGACAACCCAACCACAAAAATTCCCCGGATCCCCCATGCCCCTATATCTATTCCAAACTAAGTGAAAGACAGGTCCCAGTCTCCGCTGGGCCCCCCTCCGCAGGTTTGTCCCGAATAAACCTGTGTTACTGTTGAGCTGCCTCTCCTCTTTATTTCCTTCATTCGCTTCTTTCCTTACATATGACATTTCAATTTAGTCGGGTATCCAGGATTTTATCTAGGAGTCCTACCTAGGAGGGAGCTGAAAGCCTTGTCACGGCAGTTAACCGCTGAGAATGTGAAAAGGTTCCCATTTCTCAGGGGCTGGAACAGGGAGCCCTTTACCTGGGGCGAGGCCATCCCAGGGGCCAGCATAAGACCGGCGGGAAAGGACGTAGAAGCCTTGGAATGATGTTTCATACCCACGGACTTCTTTGCTATAAACTCGGCTTTCTTTTAAACTGTTGGCTTTATACTGAACTACAAACCTTTTTCTAAAGAGGGTCACTGGTCTAATAGCAGATTCGTTAAAGTACGTCCCAGGCAAGAAAACCTGGAGAGGCGTCTCGCTAGGGTAGGTCGGTGCGCAGCGCTCCAGGCATCCGCCTCGCAGAGTCCCGCCTTCCGCGTCTCCCGCCGGCGGAGGGCCCGGGTGTCCTCGTCGAAAGTGCCGCCGCCGAGCTGGCGCCGGCGGAAGGTCGGCGCAGGCGCGGGCGCGCGAGCGGGAAGATGGCGGCCGGGTTCAAGTGAGTGTTGGCGCCCGGCGGGCCCTAGCGGTGCTTCCAGGCGGATGGCGGCTTCCCTTAACCCTTAGCTTGATGCCTCTGGCCTGGAGGCCGGCCCCGTCAGGGTCCCCGCTCCTTTCCCAGGCGACGGGCGGGGGACCCGGCGGTAGTCGCAGAAGAAGGAGAGGCGCTTCTTCCCCACGTGGGACGGAGTGGAAGGGTTTGTGTAGAGCCCTGTCCCCGCTGCGCGCGCTGGGAGCCCGGTGCCGAGTGGGCGCACAGCCCGGGGAGGTGCAGTTGTAGCCTTTTAAACCACGTGCAGCCTGGCTCCCCACGTCCCGTACTTTGTTTCTAAAAGAATTGTGCCTCGTTCGGAAGATTTCACTTTTGGTGTCACTCCGTTGAAGCCTGTGGACTCTCAGAAGTTTTTAAATGAGCGGAATAAATAAGATTCCAGATCTTATTTGGAACCAGTGATGGCAATATAGTTATGTTTCTACTCGGATTGTAAATCCCGAAATTCATACATATACTTGTCGGAAGATTAAAACAACAAAATGTAGTGGCGAGTGTAGTGTTTCTTGGCAATTTCAAAGTAACCATGAGCTTAAACATATCTCCACAACTATAAAAACGAAAACATTTACAATCTTTGTGGATGTTGAAGTTGCAGGAACTGCTATTAAGGTTTATTGCCTGAAGTCACAATGGAAGAGTATGCATAATTTCAGTTGCAGTAAAAGATGTTTTCTCATGATAAGTAGGTTAAGAATCCCCACTTCAGAGCAAGAATGACATGATTACTTTACACCTGGATTAATCCTCTTTTAAAGATGTCTCAAAGGGTTTGGATTGCAATCCTATGATTGAGAGTTTAAGACAACAATGGAATGTGATTGCTACTGCAAGCATATCTTATAGATATGTTACTTATAGATGGTAACAATCATCAGGGTTCATAAAAAAAGTTACTGATTGTGGTTTTGTGCTGCACATCACTCAAAATCTTTGCTAGATTTTGGATTTATGTAAAGTTTCATTAACTTACTATAGATATATTTGTAACACATTTCAGAACTGTGGAACCTATGGAGTATTACAGAAGATTTCTGGTGAGTAAAGGTATTAATGCACGTTACCCCTTTTGATAACAATATCATGCTTCTTTTAAAGACAGTTTTTATTTAATTCATTTGAACTAATGAGGTCTAATGTTTCCCTTGGTATATGTAAAATATATGTGTAATTTATTCTCCTGTAAACAAACATTTAGAAAGAAAACTGTCGTCCTGATGGAAGAGAACTTGGTGAATTCAGAACCACAACAGTCAACATAGGTGAGGATGTATTTTTATTTCCACTTGTGTGGCATTGCATTCCCAAGTTCTAACCTCTGCACTTATTTATTTTTCTTAAAGTTAGATTGTACCATGTGTAAGAGATTTGATGATGTTCTGTAAAGAGATTTTTATCTGTAAAATAGCCCTGTGACTGAATAAAATGATTAACTTAAATTCAAGGACAGAGAAATCATTCTTAAAACATTAGGCAACTGAAATATGTTGCAAAATAATCATGTGTAAGAAACAATTTTAATTAAAACAATAAAAAAATTTAAAAAATAAAAAACAATTTATTGTATAGATAATGCTATAGTTGTTTTCCCTTTATGGACTTTTCATTTTGATTAAACACTGTACTTGTGTTTTCAGGTTCAATTAGTACAGCAGATGGTTCTGCTTTAGTGAAGCTGGGAAATACTACAGTAGTTTGTGGAGTTAAAGCGGTAGGTTTGATACATGTCCTGTTGACATTTGAGATGCTGTCAGCTTTATATAATTATTAGATGGTAATATATACTTGTAATTCTGCTGTTGATTAGGAAGTCATGTGTTAGTTTTTTTAGTGTGTTTTAATTTCCCAGGAGCTTTCACCCATGTGTATTAGATACTATGACCCAATCGTAATAACTTGTAATTTGTGAATATATGTAAAATGGCCACAGTAAAACTTATAATCCTTATCACAATTAAGTTTTAAAGTCTTTGGTTGAATCATTTGAGAAACTAATAGGGTGATGCTTTTTTAGCCAGTAGTGGTATTTAATGTTTGTAAATGTGCTAACATTTGAGATTGTTCAAAAGAAAAGTTTTGAGGGAATTGTAGCTACCATTTACTGAGTACCTCTGGTTTCAGGTACCTTATTAGGTGGGGTACAGAATTATCTAGTTTCCATCTCCTGTTTTAACATATGGTTCAGTAACTTCAACATTCATATAAAGCTCATAAATAAATCTTGAGGCGTAAATCCAATTCTAAAGCCTTTGCCTTTTAACTTATTACAACCTATACTTAATCTAAGTTCTTCCATGATAAAGTTGGGGTGAAATTTTCAAGATTTGAACTTTTCTACCTTGTCAGGTTTTATGCTAAGGATTTAATGGCCTTATTTTATTTGACCATCATGAACAAACCCCAAAATGTTATTCTGCCATTTGGTAAATGAGGAAGTTGAAAGGTTAAATACCTTCCCTTAAATCTCTAAGTGTGGTCTGACATTCAAACTGGGTTAGTGATTTCAAAACTTTTGTTCTTGACTTGTGTGCTAGTGGTGCTTAAATCAGGCTATTACTACCATCTGAGGAATAAATTCAGATTCTTGGCTACTAAATGAGTAGAAGGGTGGGGCAGAAACCCAGTTAATATTTTTGAAAAGATTCCTAGGTAATCTTCTGTACTTTATTTTTACGTTGCAGAACTATTGTAAGAATTGGTGCCAACGTTCTTAGAGCCTCTGACACAATTCCCCAGGCATAGAAGATGCTTATGATGTGGCAATTAGCTAAGATGATTTTTAGTAGAACCTTTCATAACTGTTTACTAAACTGACTTCACAATTTTTTAGTAGCTTCTTCCAATAGAAAAGATTTGTTTGCTTCTATAGGAATTTGCAACACCACCATCAGATGCCCCTGATAAAGGATATGTTGGTAAGTTCAATGATTTTGTAATTTTAATACAAATAGTTTAACACATTTAATACTAATAATTCTTTGGTAAGTCCTAGTAGTTGATTTAGACAGTGATTCCTAACATTCAGGAATAAAAGGAGGAAAGCATATTCTCAAAAAGTTTTCTGTGATGAAGACAGCATAACAAGATACAGAATTTTGAAATTTAACTTTTGTCAAACTTGGTCATTTTTTTGTTCACATATTCATGTGTCATCAACAAAGGAAACAGAATTTTTGTAGTCAGGGGGTGGTCATTGCAAACTTTGGTTTCCATCATACTTGTTTTAAATCACTATGTATCACTATATGTATTGTCTTGGATTATCTTTTCTTTATGGTAGGAACCGACATTAAAAAAAAAAAAAAGTTGGGGGTTAGGTAAGGATTTAGCTTAGTGGCAGAGTGCTTTCCAGACATGTACAAGGCATTGGGTTCAATCCCCAGCACTACAAAAGAAAAAGTTGGGTGTAAAGTTTATTTTGAAATATACCAGGAAAACTTTCGTGAGGGATTTAGGATAAGTGTGGCCTAACCTAGATGTTTAAAAAAAAAAAAAAAAAAAAAAAGTTGAAAAAACATCAGAAAAGAATAAATTTCTTTTTAAGCCTGGGAGCCTTACAAAGACCAAAAAGAAGCTAATTATGTTAGTGTTTTCCACTTGGATAGTCTATTCATGGCCATATTGCCTTTGCTGTTGACCTTTGACACTTTAGTAAACCAGAAGATGAAGTTTAATTCATAGCTGCAGAGTGTTTCTTTAAACAGTTCCTAATGTGGATCTACCACCCCTGTGTTCATCGAGATTTCGGTCTGGACCTCCTGGAGAAGAGGCCCAAGTAGCTAGCCAGTTTATTGCAGATGTCATTGAAAAGTAAGACTATCCTGGTAATATTTTACTGTCATTCATTTTCAAAGTTTTTAAACTTGCATTTACTGTGCTCTGTCATTAAGTTCACAGATAATTCAGAAAGAGGATTTGTGTATTTCTTCAGGAAAGGTAAGATGAACAGAGAAGCAATGAACTTTTATTAATTTAGAAGGGTTTGTGGGGCTGCAGTGAACAGGGAAATCAGAAGAAATCCTGATAGCCCTATGGAGACCTTACAAATTTTATATGGAATTCAGTTAAATCAGTCTTATTCTGTAATTATCAATTTAAATTGTTATTCATAAAAAACATTTTGATTGCCTGTCAGCTCTTTTAAGCTCATTTCCTTTCCTTAATTTTTAAAGAAAAATGTAGGCATCTTTTTTTTTTTTGTAACTGATTAGTTTTTGGTTGTGCTAATATGTTTAAAGGTGAATCCACATGGTAGATACCAAAATCTGAATGCTTAAAGCTAGATTAAGGAGGACCTAGAGAGACTTTCCTTTTGGATTACATACAATTAACACTTTAAAACCTAAATATTTCCTATATTAAGGTATCTATGGGAAAATATATTTTGAGTTTCAGAGAGGGCTTTCTAAAGTACTTCCCTCATTTGCTAACCTAGCAATAATGGAGATTCCTTCTACATCTATAGCTCCCTTGAGGGAAATGGAGGTGTTTGTCACTTATCACCTTGGTAGTCAAAACCCAGCTTTCACTTTCTTTTGGTTTTCTACTTTATAAAGGTAAAACTTTTTTTTAAAGTTTTTGAGCCTTGAAGTTGATCTTGTGTATTTAACCAAGGGTTCTGTGATTTTTAAGTCTAAGTGAATAATATTTTCTACCCATCATAAGATTTTTTTGTGTAAACCATTTTTAGCTTGCTTGGGTTCTATACTGTGATCTCATTTGCCTTGACTATGATGGAAACATTTTGGATGCCTGCACATTTGCTTTGTTAGCGGCTTTAAAAAATGGTAAGCAACCATAATAAAAGAATTTCTATTATAATGGGATCAGAATTTCTATTTTGTGAAAATTTTTAATGCATATTTGCTCAATAAACTTTCAAAGGTTAAGATTTATTCATGTGTTCTAAAATTAATGGAAATTACTGACATATTTTCCAAATATACTTTTATTTTCAAACCGCTTTAGAGTGTTGCCTTTACTATATTGCAATCTTTCCCAAAATATCGTTGATATGGGGGAATGAGAGTTGTAACCAGTTTTTAGATCAACAAGTATTATCCAAGTTCTTTGTCAGAAGGGAGAATGCATTCTATTGTTTTTACTGTGAAGCCGTAAATATCACCTTTAACTAAAGTTTCTTAGTAAGATGACTAAGCAGTGATTTGTCAAGATTTTAATATCATGGGCATATGTCCTATCATTGCATTACTGAATTGATAATTCAATTAATTAGAGGAAGAAGAAAAAGCAATATTAGAATATAGTGAATTTAGTATAGGACTTAAATTTGAATTCTGGCTCTACCATTCTGTGCTGAAGCTTCTGCATATTTAATAAAATGGGGATAATACTTTTTATGAAATGCTTGATTGTAGTGGCTAGACATTTCTTAAACTTTTTTTTTTTTTTTAAATAAGAGCGAGGCAGGAATGTCAAATGTTTTGAACAATTCATCTCCACTAATTAATAAAATTCTTAATGTTCTGAACAAGTTAAATAGAAAAAATAAAAGCATAAAAATTCCTTTGTTAATTACAAAAGACTTACTTTACATATTTCCTTTTTTTCTAGTACAGTTGCCTGAAGTTACTATAAATGAAGAAACCGCTTTAGCAGAAGTTAATTTAAAGAAGAAAAGTTATTTGAGTATTAGAACTCACCCTGTAGCAACTTCGTTTGCCATTTTTGATGAGTAAGTTGTTATTCTGGTACCAGGGATTGAAGCCAGGGGAGCTTTACCACTGAACTATACCCCTAGCCCTTTTTACTTTTTGAGCCAGGGTCTCCCTAAGTTGCCTAGACTGGCTTGGAACTTGCCATCTTCCTGCCTCAGACTAAGTCACTGGGATTACAGACATATGACACTGTCTGGCGAGTAAGTTAATGTATATAAATAAAAAAAAATCCAATATTCAATGTTAAGGTAATGGCTGGCTTGTTATTTCAGCTTTCTTTTCAAGAAATTTCTGTGATGACCATAACACCTCGTAACTTGGACATTTTTCAGTCCCTGCACCATTATTTCTAGTCACTCCTTCCACTTGCTTCACATATGTTCTACCACTGAACGTACTGGAAATAAATACATATATATATATATATATATATATATATATATATATATATATATATATCCCAAGCCCTATTCCTGCACAGTCTGAAATTTTAATTCTTCCACTAAAGATTTATCTGAAGCTATCTTAGTATTTGCCAAGGATCTGAATATATTCACAAATTGAACAGTGAAGAATTTTTAAGTATTAGATTTTAAATTGCTATTTAATTTTCTAATTTCTCACCAGTTCTAGCTTTTTTATATCTAAACTAAAATGCAATTAGTATATTTAGTATTCTATTAAAGAAACATTTGGCTAGGTGGTGCATGCCTGTAAACCCAGTGTTCAGGATACTGAGGCAAAAGGACTGCAAGATTTTGAGGCCAGCTTCAGTGACTTAGTGAGACCCTGTTTAAAAATAAAAAGGACTAGGGATTTAGCTTAGTGGCTGTTGCCCTGGGTTCAATTTAAATAATAAAGTAAAATTTGTTCTTTGGATAACCCACACTTTTTTTTTTTTTTAAATAGCACTTTGCTGATAGTTGACCCTACTGGAGAGGAGGAGCATCTGGCAACAGGAACCTTAACAATAGTAATGGATGAAGAGGGCAGACTCTGTTGTCTTCATAAACCAGGCATGTTTCTACCCCTTCAGTCTTAAACATATGTAGATGGAAGCTCAAGTAAACTTTATACATTAGGTGGGCCATGTGGAACATTTTATTGTTTACCTAACGCAAGGTTACTAGTTTCTTTGCTACCTCAAGTTCCTTACATTTATATATTGTATGTGGTGGTTCCTACATTTCTTAAAACTTCTGGTGTAGATCAGAATCTCTTGGAGGTCATGTTAAAACATAACTTGGATATCTTGAGACCCTATGACTAACATCCTATTACTCTTGACATGAACTTGATGTTTTATAAAATAACTAAGTGATTATAAGTGTTCACACAATAATTTTTCAGGTGGAAGCGGACTCACTGGAGCTAAACTTCAGGACTGTATGAGTCGTGCAGTTACAAGACACAAAGAAGTAAAAAAACTCATGGATGAAGTAATTAATAGTATGAAACCCAAATAAAAAGTCACATTTTCCAAACAGATTTGTAAAAACTGTATTTGTTACACTGTGCACAAACTTTTTATACTAAATAAATATCAAACTACATTCTTCTGAAAGATGTTTCTAGTATTTCTTAGGCCACTTTCATATATATTATGTACAGTGAACCATTTTTAAAAAGCAATGACTTAGGCAAACCAACCCTGGTTCCTTAAGCCATTTCCCCATTTTTATTGAAAAATCATAGGGTTGTGCTTCTGTATAAAGTTTGTACATCTAACAATGTAAAATACTGACACATTAAAAAAAAAATAACTCAGAATTTTGGAGTGGTTGGTGTGCCTCTCTTCATTTTATTTTTTGACTGGCTGCCTGTATGCCGATGCCGATGTAGCTGAGCTGTTTGTGCTGCTGCTGCTGCCATAGCCATTTGATGCTGCAAGAATCGCAACTGCTGCAAAAGGAAGGAGAGAGAAATCAAGTTATGTTAAATGCAGATAGGTGTAAAAACGTGCTTTTTCTGAGAGTGATGAAAAAAACACAACTGAAAGGGAGAAAGCACCAAGATAACAAAAAGGGACTATAACACATTGAGACAATGCACAGTCAGACAGCACCAGTGGCACAAAAGCCTGCTGAGGGCTTTTTAAATGACCCTTGGCAAACTTCAGGATTATTTGTTACTTTGTCCTGCCAGTCTATAATGCAGTAACTCAGCAACTTCAATTACCATTTTGTTTTATAATGATACCACCGTTTATAGCAATATGAAACCACCCTGAATATGAAGATAGTTAACTATGATATGCTGATTTTCCTTCCTAAAATAACATTTTTCTAAATAAATAGGTATGACATTCACTAATATAGGAACACTTTTCTGCAGTACAGTATTAGAAAGTTAATAATTGGCACTTAAAACTATTTCAAAATATACTACAAACTAGAAAAATATATGGTAATGTGCCACTAGCATGTCAATAAAATTTTAAATTAGGAAAAGAGTATGGCTTAAATGTACAAAATACATTCAGTGCTCCAAATTTACTGGCTAAAATGTTAAACTTCTAATAAAAATTTACTAAATTATTTACCAATTACTGTACAGTCTTAAGAGACAGTAAAATTAAAGCAAGATATTTTGAGGTACTTTTGGAGCTGAGTATCAAAAAATGTAATCAGAGTGAAGTTGCTGGATTACTTGTATCTGTTGCTGCTGCTGTTGAAAGGCAGAGGAGAGCTGGAATCTCTGCTGAGGAAGGCTTTGCTCAGGTCTGTTCTCGGCAGAGCCAAGCTGAGACAACACTACAGAGAGGAGAAGGGGAAAGCAGGCCAGTCAAAAAGTTTGAAGGCTACCAGGGTTAGAAAAGGACAACACAGGAAATGAAATAGAAAAGTTAGCAGTGTGATTAATTTAAGTATCAAATCACAGACATTTCAGAATAAATTTAGTCTCCTGTTAGTTGAGGATATCATCAATAATAGAACTTTCTGGACAAAGAAGGGTAAGGGAGTACATGTGTGCCAAAGCACTTTACACCCTCTCTTGCATCTCAATGTAATTTGATATTGGTGCTATTGTTTTAGAAGTCTTTTGTACCATATAAAATAAAGTACATTATTTTAAAAAATATACCCAATGAAGTAGGAAAAAGGAGATCAAAGAAATCAAAACTAAGAATAAAGCTGGTAGACAAATGCTTTAAATAAAGGATATAATGAATGTGAGACTACTTTGTTAATGATGGTGGCTAAAATCTATTATATTTTTAGCCAACTGGGACCACAGTAATCAGTTCAACACTTTCCTGTACAGATGAGAAGATTTAAGGTCTATTTAGATTAACTTGAAATAATTATTGCCAAGTCTGGAGTCAGAAACACTTTCATGATTTTTTATATGACTTGTTTCTATTAAATTACAGTATAGCCATTTTTAAAAATTTATAATTTGGATAATGATATAAAATTATAAACTTCCACTTAGAAACTTATTCTAAATTAGAACTTTATGAACAAATTACTTATTTTCAAAATAGACCTTGATTATTTTATCCTAAAGGACTTTTAAATTCAGAAACTGGGAGTTGTAGCCAGGTTTGGTGGTGCAGGTCAGTAATTCCCACACCAGTTGCAGCAGGATTCTCATTTGCCAGTCTAGGCAATATAGTGAAACCGTGTCTCCAAATAAAAAAATAAAAAGGACTAGGGATAGAGCTCAGATGTAGTGCACTACTGGGTCCAGTCCCCAGCATCACCAATATAAAGAGGGAAGTGCTGTATAAAAATCTACAGATATTATTGTAAGCCCACAGATGATAAAATGTTGATAATGCATTCACTAAATTTTCAAACTTTATCAGTTTTCTTATGCATGCTTTAAATAATGTGAAATTAGAATTATTGTCAATTGTTCAGGAGATCAATCTCCTGAACAATTAAATAGTAAACCGTCCTCTAAATAGTAAACCGTCAGTTTACTATTTATTGCTGGAAGCTCTAAGTAATCACTCAGTTTAATTTTTTTCTTTTTTTAAACAAATGATAAAAGAGGCTTACAGAAGTCATACTATTAACCACCAAGATTTAAGTCATGCAACCACAAACTATTAGAAAGAGACAAAAGACTATGCTTTGTAGGAGAAAGTAGTCCTAAATATCCAGAGTTAGGATAACTACTTGCAAACACTGAAAACAACTTTGGTGGCTTCCTTGGAAGTTGGATTAGTGTATAAAATTTTGCCAACAAACTAACAAAGAAAACATAACTGCTGTGAATACATGTAAGTCAAAGCTTTCTTAAGTACTGAATTAACAAAAAAATTTCAGCTAGCTATCAGCTAATCTATTTAATAGTTCACAAATTAAATACAACTTTACTTTTTCCTGATTACTGCTTGCAAGGAAGGAAAACAATTTTAAGTGGTAAAATCTCAAATAGATTAGATACTTTTAGTAAATTTAGCATGTGAAATTATGAAGATACCTACCAGCTGCCTGTGACTGCATAAAACTTCCTACTCCAGTAAGGTTAATAACAGCAGCTTGCTGAGCAGATAAGGCCTGTTCTTGACTAGTTGAACCTTGTTCAGAGCCCTGAATTTAAAAAATAATGACTTGTATAAAAGGAAAAACAATATTGAGCTGGTGAAAAGAAATTAGTTTCTTTCCTGTATGAGAAAAAATATATTAGTTCTTATAAAAAGAATTAACATTAGAAAGACTAAAAGTATACAGAATTAAGTTGGGCATAGTAGCAGATACCTATAATCCCAATTACTCAGAAGCCTGAGGCAAGAGGATTAAAAGTTCAAGGCTAGCCCAGGTAACTTGGCAACTTAGTGCTACCTGGTCTCAAAATAAAGTGCTGGGATTTGGCTGAGTGGCAGAGCCCTACCACTGAATTCAATCCCTAGTACCACACACACATATAAAGTAAACAGAATTAGCAAGATTTGAAAGAAAGGAAATAAAACTTTATAGAATTGGATCAATACCAATTGTTTGATGTTATATTAATAATTAAGACTTTTAAAAAAAGGGCAGGGTCTCACTGTTGTCATAAGACTTTTACAAAGCCTCATTAAAGCAATTGTTTAAAGCTTAATACCCTTGCAACACAATAACAAAGCTTCTTGGCCAGCAGACTAACTCAAGAAAGGAAATAAAAGGCATACAGATTGTTATGGGAAAAAAGGTCCCTATTTGCAAATGGAATGATTGTCTATGTAGAATGTATTAAGGAAAATACACTAATAAAATTAAGATTGCAAAATATAGGTCAATATAAAAAAATCAATACTGCATACTAGTAGTAAATATGCAAACTGAAATTAAAATAATAGCAAAATTTACAATCACACACACAAAAGGCAGAATAAAGAAGTGTAGGTATAGCTGGGCATAGTGGCACACGCCTGTAATCCAGGTGGCTCGGGAGGCTGAGACAGATGGATCGTGAGTTCAAAGCCAGCCTCAGTAATGGCGAGGCTCTAAACAACTCAGTGAGACCCTGTCTCTAAATAAAATACAAGGGCGCGGTGGCGCTCACCTGTAATCCCAGCGACTCGGGAGGCTGAGGCAGGAGGATGGAGAATTCAAAGCCAGCCTCAGCAACTTAGCGAGACCCTGTCTCTAAATAAATATGAAGTAGGGCTGGGGATGTGGCTCAGTGGCTGAGTGCCCCGAGTTCAATCCCCAGTTCTAAAAAAAAAAAAAAAAAAAAAAGTCTAAATAAAATACAAAATAGGGATGGGGATGTGGCAGTGGTTAAGTGCCCTGAATTCAAACTTGGTACCCCAAATAGAGCTTAGGTATAAATGTAAATCTAATAAAACATATACAAGACATATATATTAAAAACATCAAATGCTGATTTGGCATACATAGGATGTCTGTGTTCACAGACTGTAAGACTTGCATAATAAAAAGGTAATTCTTCCTCAAAGAGATTGACAGGTTTAACTCAATTCCTTTAAAAAATCCCAGCAAGGTTTTTGTAAATGTAGGCAAGCAGATTCTAGAATCTGCAAGGAAAAATAAAGGATCTAGATTAGCAATGACAATTTTATAAAAGAAAGTGGGAGGAACCACTCTGCCTGATTTAAGACTTACTACAGAGTGCAGAGAGATCAAGACAGTGAGGTTTTGACAGAATGAAAAAATCCAGAAACAGACTCACACAGTCAAATGACAAAGGTGCAAAAGTAATTCAACTGAGAAAGGGCAGCTTTTCAACAAATGGTAATAGTAAAGCTGGATATTCATAGTCATAATAAAACTGAACCTGGACCTATGTCACAGACGTTACATAAAAATTAACTACGAAATGGGCCATAGATTTAAAATAGAAAACTGCAAAACTGTTAGAAGAAAACTTAGGAGAAAATCTTCAAGACACACAACTAAAGAGCTCTCAATCATGACACCCACAGGACATTCTACAATGAAATTAACTTGTATATCATCAAAATTAAAAACTTCACTCTACAAGTACCACCTTTACTATCACCCAAAATGTGTTTGAAATAACATTTTAGTTTAAAATATAAGCCAGATATTTCAAAAATTACAAGCAGTTTTCTCTGGATAAAGAAAGCAATAACAGAGAAAAGCATGGAACTGATATAAGATACTCTTCAATTTGGAACCCAGTTTATGAAATGAATAATATAAAATGCAAACATCAATTCCAGAATAGGACTATTATAAACAAAAGAAAAACCAAAAAATGAAAGAACTATAGCTGATACAAATCTCCCCCTAAAAACAGCCTAGAAAGTTAAAGAAGATTGTAAAATATCAAATGGAAATATCAAAAACAAGCCGGAATAATGACTAAGCACACTGAATAAGAAACTAAAATACTTACAAATAAAAACACTTGGGAAAGAAAAAGACATACTTATTATACTATCATACTCTCAAGAAAAAGCAAAAGTATTAATATTACCAGAGTTAAAGAGGCCATTTATTAACTGATGGATACATCAAGTACAAAACAATCCTAAATGTGTATGGACCTAACAAAGCAGCTTCAAAAAAGTAACTTTCTGCAAGAGCTGGCAGTAGAACCAAAAGGAGAAAGAGAAATTTCCACTATTTGGGTTAAAGACTTCTTTCAGTGATTGATAGAACACATAGAAAAAAAATCAGTAAGGGTTCAGAACCAGAACACTACCATTAAAAACTTTAATAAAGAATACCACTAATGTGTGATACACATTTTTTTCCATCCATATGTGGAATGTTAACCAAGACAGACTTGTATTCTAGACCATAAAACAAACCCTCAACAAACTTAAAAGACATGAAAGTATGTTTTCAGATGGTAGTGAATTTAAACTAGAAATCAGTTATAGAAAAATAATCTGAGCCGGGCTGGCACACGCCTATAATCCCAGCACTTGGGAGGCTGAGACAGGAGGATCGAGATTTCAAAGGCAGCTTCAGCAACTTAGGGAGGATCTAAGCAACTCGGTGAGACACTGTCTCTAAATAAAATACAAAATAGGGCTGGGGATATGGCTCAGTGGTGGAGTGCCCTGGGTTCAATCCCTAGTACCGAAAAAAAAAAGAAAAAAAAGAAAAATAATCTTTAGAAACCAAAGATATCTTTAAAGCCCATTTAAGGAGGAATTTATGATGACAGAACATTCTAGGCACAGAAAATGAAGCCATAATGGATTGAAAATTATAGAAAGCAGTTTAAGAATTACTGAAAAGTGCATAAAATTAAATTTTTATTTTAAAAAAGAATAGACCTAAAGCCAATAATATGAGATTCCACTGTAAGAAATCAGAAATCTATGATCCAATAAAATTTCAGGAAATACCTACACAACAGGCTCCACAGGAAAGGCCTGGAGACTAATTTGTGAAATTATTTGACAATTTAGTGAAAATATTTGACCTTGAAGAAAAAAAAAAAAAATCCTTTTGGGGCCTCTAGTTGACATGAATAACTAACTACACTTATAAAAGCAAAATAATTAGGCTGACAACAGACTTCCAAAATATACAAAGCAAATCAATGGAGAGAAGCATTCTCAACAATTTTAAAGAGACCTACCAACTATATAGAATTCTTAGTGAAAAATAGGGAAAAGGCATCAAAATGGATTTGGCGATGAGTATGATTTCTTCAAATGACACCAAAAACACAGGGAAAGAAAGTAAAAATCAATAAAATGGCCTACATCAAAAAACTTATGTGCAAAGAATATAATCAGAAGACTGAAAAAGCAACCCGTGAATGGAACAAAGTATCTGCTGTGAAGATAAGTAATTCTGAGAAGACAGGGAAAATACAAAAAGTATTTGTAAGTTATATTATCTGACATGTGTATATAAAGAATGTATACAGAACTTCTACAACTTAAGAACAATAACGAAACCCCTACAACCTAATTAAAAAATTGCCAAAGGACCTGAACAGACATTTCCCCCAAAAACATACAAAAATGGTCACATCATTAATCACTAAGGAAATGCAAATAAAAACCAGTAAGATTATCACTTCACACTTATTAGGATGCCTGCTATTAAAAAAGGGGCCAGGGGTGTAGCTCAGTGATATAATGCACACTTAACATGTTCAAGGTCCTGGGTTTGATCTCCAGCATCACAAACAAACAAAACAAAAAACCACAAAATACCAGAAAATAGTAAGTATCAGTGAAGATTTGAACAAACTGCAACCCTGGTGCACTGTAGGTGAAAATGTAAAATATTGCAGCTGCTATGGAAAAACAATATGGCACTTCTCAAAAAAAACAGAATGACCAGTAAGAAACAGCAAGACAACTTCTGGGTACATATCCAGAAGAATGATAGCTTTAAAGACACATTATGATTTCACTTATATGCAGTAACTAAGGTAGTTAAATTCATTGAAAAAAGAATGGTGGTTGCCAGGGGCTAAGAGGAGGAGAAAACAGGGAGTAGTTATTTATTGACTACTTAGTTTCAGTTTTTCTAGATGAAAAAATTCTACAAATCTACTGCACAATAATGTTAATACACAACACTACTGAGCTGCCCATTTAAAAATGGTTAAAACAGGAAATTTTTGTTATGTGTATTTTATCAGTTAAAAAATAAAATGGAAGAAAGCAAATTAAGGATTTTTATTCTTGTATAACAAATAAAAATAGTTTTGAATGTGTTTTTTCTGAGGAATCTACTAGAGAATGAACTTCATCCAAACAAGGTAAGTAGGAGGACTTGTGCCAAAGGACTGATAAAGAACATTTTATGTATTTTAGTTGTGAGCTAAGAGAAACTCTGGAGGTGGGACTCAGGAATCAGTCGTTTGGTTTCCCAGATGATTCCAAAGTCTAGTCAAGGTTCAGAAATATATGTAGTTCCTCCTCCTACTTTAATTACTGCTGTTCTTAAGCAATTTCTATTTGGCAGTGTACAGTATGTGCATCTGCCTATATTCATACTGCCCTACACTTCAAGACAACAAAAATAACTCTATTCTAACAGCAACAAAATTCTACAACAGAAGGGCAACGACTAGGGAGAAAATACATGGGGTACAAGGGCAGAAAGACCTGGTTCTGCCGTGAATAGCACATTATTTGAACCTGACTCTAATGTAAGACTGAGACATGTTTTATTTAATGTAACTGTTCGATCAGAAATATGCAACCTGATGTAATTCTATGGTGGAGCACTTGCCTAGCATGTGTTAGGTCCTGGGTTTGTTCCTCAGCACCATTAAAAAATAAAGAAGCTAAAAAAGGCACACAACAACAGACTAATACCAACTGTTGACAAATAAGCATAGGAAAGGCTGAAACACCCATACCTGCTCTCCTGGCTGCTGAGGGCTAGAAGTTGTGGGCTGCTGAGGTTGCTGTGGTGCAAACTGAGAGAGCTGTTGTTGTTGCTGCTGCAGGGTGTTAAAAATGAGTGAACCACCAGGAAGCTGTTCAGAATTTAAACAAGAATTTATTAGCCAAGAATGTAGTAATGACATTTTATGTAAAATATTTAAATTTCTTCATTTCATACATAATTTTGGAGTATTTACTATGTCAGGCACTCTTCCAGACACTGAGGAAACAAGTGAACAAAACCAAAATGAACTGACTGCTCTTAAGAAAAGTCTATTTAGAAATAATTTTTAAGCCCTATTACTTTGGGCTTCCACGTACATTCATACTTTTAAACACAAACCTTTGTGCTTCGAGTTAATAGTTAGCTATCCAAATTTGAATACTGTTTTTTTTTTATTTTACTATTCTGCTATATCAATACAAAAGAGTGTTAAATGCATTAAAAAGAAGTTGTGAATAAGAAATGTGTATTGACAACCCAACTCAAATCTGTTTTCTAGCTTTGCCAAAAAACCAAAAATTCATGGATTTTAATATGATATAGTGAGGAGTTCTGGAGTTGAAAATAAAGGGTACTAGATGTCCATAATTTGCACAGAGACTATTATTTGCTCTTGCTCTTTCATTCCAAACCTAAATTAATTTAAATAAAAATTAAGAAGCATTCAGAAAACTCCAGATTAAAAATTAAAGGGATACTTTCCAAGTATACCAGAAAAACTGTTTTCCATTTTAGTCTGTGTAAGGGTTTAAGTTATAAGCACTTTGAGGTCCTCAGAAGAAACTAGAAGGAAATACTAGCCACAGAATGCTTAGGTTTATACAGTTGGGAAAAGAAAAAAAGGAAAAGAAAAATCCTTTGATCAAAAACCTACATCTAGCACAGATCACTGATAGGTAAAATGGGACATAGCACCGGTATTCAGCGTAGCTGAATGTTCCTTCCTCAATCAGCAAGTAGTAAACACAGGAAAATAATATGACCTGATAAAGTGGCTCCACCCTTATTCCTTTTTAATGAATGTTATGAAAGATTTCTCCACTCCTCTTTAGAGGAAAGAAGCCAGGCGGAGTAGCATATGCCTATAATCCCAGTGACTCAGAAGGCTGAGGCAGGATTAGCGAGACCCTAAGCAACTTAGTGGAACCCTATCTCAAAAGAAAAATTTTGAAAAAAGGGGAGGGGGGTTGGGGATGTGGCGTAGTGGTTAAGCGCCCCTGGGTTCAATCCCCAGTACCAAAAAAAAAAAAAAAAAGAAAGGGAGAAAGTCCCCAAGAGAAATTACAAAAACAATATGATGTAGGAATAAGTCAACGAGGAAGTTGTAGCTTAATGGTAGAATGCTTGACTAGCTGTTCAAGGATGTAGGTTCAATCCCAAGCACCACACACACACAAAAGAAATTAACCAATGTAATCTGTGGTCTTCTCCATATTGTATGTATACTGTTCTGAAATTAGTCTGCCAAGGCTGACACTATAATGTATAAGAAGTTTTGCATTTAACTTCTAAACAAAGTTTCTGAATTTGTTATTCCTAAATATCAGGTTGGTTGATCTGTCACTTACTGTTATTTCCCAATAACGCATAGCTATGCCATTTCATATATCAGATCTTTATATTCAGGTCTTCCTTTAAGTTCTCCATAGATAATCTCATCCATTTTCCAAACTACTAGCTTAATAGCTGACTCCTCCTTTAAATTAAAAGATCAAGCATAAAAGCCAGAATATTTTAAGTCCATAATGTGTACTAAATTCTCTATCTTCTCTCTCTCTTTGAATATGGTGCCACAATAATATGTAATATGTATCTTCATCATTAGATACATATTATAACACAACAAATATTTACAGAATGACTAGTAGGTTACTGCCATTGTATTGAGAAATCATAGTTTCCTTGGGAAAAGGACACATATCCATTTTTAAAATCTCTATTCAAGCACAAAATCTATTGTGAGCAAACAGTATAATAAATGTATACATAAAATATCTGCTGAGAGAGGAATTATTGTAAGTTATCTACTACCACTGTCATAAGGAAGTCTACTCCTGGATAAATGTAAACTCTCCAAACAGCTAGTCTTAGATTAGGCAGGGCTGCTGGAGTCAATGGAAGTGGGATCTAAAAATACTGATTCTTTCTCCTTATCCACCTGACCAATAAAGATAGTAATAACCACACCTTTAGAAGATTCTGAATAGACCTCAAAATTTCAAATGCTAATATGTACAGAAATACATCATTTAAAAAAATCAAAGTGTAAGAATTTTAATCAAAAGTGATGCTTCAGTTTTACCTGGAGTAGATTTAAAGGCCTGAGACTTGAAGTATTTTTTAAACCAAATGGAACACCTGTTAAATAAAACTCACGGTTATAATGGAATTAAAATTTTATTACCTATGAAAATAATTTATACATTGGTAAATACAAATATATTTTATGTCCTTTATTCATAGATACTCTTATTTTCTACACTTCTAAAAGTATCTTAACCAAAAAAAAACAAAAAAACATTTTCTTCAAAATTTCAATACTGGGATTTTATTTGAAGATGTGGAATACTGGATGTGCATTATATACTATATTTCAGAACCTGAGACTTCTTTTTCACTACTCTGACTGAAGGCTGAACAATGAGTAACCCAGAATTATGGGGATACCATCAATACAAAACTATCACTGCTGCACAAATACATTTCAGTTACTGGCATCTATTTACATTTCTCAGTGCCATATAGTACATATAATTATCATATCTCTGAAAACTGGTGTGCTGTTGTATTTTTTTTAAAGTACAAAGGCTAACAATCAGAATGCTAAAGAATGCGGACTATTTGTTTAAGGATCAAAACTTAACCGTCAGGAAACAATGCTGTTAATTCTGAACTTATTCCTAAAAATCAGGGACACAATGGAGAGCACATCTCAGCAGGGTGCAGTGGTGCATGCCTGTAATCCCAGAGACTCGGGAGGGTCACAAATTCTAGGCTAAACTCAGCAACTTAGTAAGACCCTCTCTCAAAATAAAAAATTGAAAAGACCCAGGGATGTAGCACAATAGTAAAGTGCCCCTGGTTCAATCCCCAATACTAAAAACAAAAATACCTATAGAGTACATCTTAAAAGGAGGGGTAGGGGCAGATTTTTTAGTAAAATCATAAATGTGAGCTTTGTAAGTCACATATAGCCTCGGTCACAAATTTTTCTTATTTTTAAACAACCCTTTAAAAATGCAAACACTATTCTTAAACTGTGGGCTACAATTTGCCGACATTGGTCCTAAAGTATGTGCATATGTTGCTCCTTTACAAACTACATCAATCTGAACACTAATTAAAAATCTATTCTGATAATTTTATTTAAAAAAGGATGAGAGTCAGGAAATTCACATGATACTATTAAAGCAGTCCATAAGTAACTGAAAAAGTATAATCAGATTATAATAGGATAAAATTGGTATCCCTTTCAGGAAAAATTCTCATGAAAAAAACGGATTAAATAAAACCATCAATGTTGTACAAACACATTTCAGGTACTGACATCTATTTAAATTTCTCAGTGCTACACAGTACACAAAGGTGGATAACATTGGTATAGTCTTTCTAGCTTACCAAAGGCAGTTTTAATACTTCACTTATTTCTAATGAGTACCAACTGAAGGTAAAATATTTTTACTCCCATTTTAAAGCAGGCTAAGGGAGAAAAAATAAAGTGAATTCTCTAATGTCCCAATTTTAGCAACTGGAACCATGCATAATTAGTACAACTAGTAGAATTACATATCAATAAAAATATTCTAAATTCAAGATTTGATTCTAATACCAGGGCTTCTGATACTAGAGCACATTTACACTTTTTAAAATAAGAACATAAACTAAAGTTAGGAAACCATGTTAACATGTTTAAACTATATTCTTTGAGTTATCTTTCTTCATAACTTTTGACAAATTTTTCTGAACTGGTTTTCTTATTAAATTTCCTCAACTACTCCAATAAAACTACCACAGTAAATCAAACTACCACTACTACAAATGATGACCATTTTCAAATGTTTACATCTCAGGCATCGCTTAAGCACTTCATGTGTATTAACTCATTTAATCCTCATAACTATGAGGCAAATAATTACTGCTATCCCCATTTTACTTATAAGGAAAATGAGGCACAAAGATAATTTCCCAGATTAGAAAACAGTAAGTTGCCTAACTTCATTTCAAACTGAGGCAGTCCAGCTTCAGAATGTAGGCTTTTAACTACCATGCTCCACTGCCTCTCTTGCACAACATATACCTTAAAAACATACTTATTTCCCCTGGAGTATGACTACGCTGATAGCAATAAGGCCATCAAAATTAATTTTATTATAATGTTTGGGAAGCAAAAGATAAAATGTAAACAGACTTATGGATTTACCAAGTTTCTGCACGGAAGTTTATTGTTAGGTAATTTTTAATTCAGCTATCATAACTTTAAAGGTTTTTGAAATGAAATACCTGGGGTATAAGACATCGCAAAATAAAGATACTTAATGTCTTTAGCAACAACCTTAACATTTTTAAATTCAGCATGTACTTTAATTTTTTTTTAGAGGTTATTATTTCCAATATTCTGACCTGCTTGAGAAGCTGCCTGCATTGCACCAGGCAATGCATTTGGTAGCAGACCTCCTGAGGGTAGAAGGCCACTCAGGTTTATTCCTGCAGGAGTTATGGCACCAGTGTTACAGCCCAGCATGGGGTTTGAACCACTCATCAAAGCCTGGGCCCCACTGCAGGAGAACAAGACAAAGCATTAAAACTTGCACTGTTAAAAAATAAATAAATAAATATATATATATATATATATATATGTATGTATATATATATAAAATAAACAATATTTTATATAGTATTTATGTATCAGCCACATATTCCTTTAGATTAAAAAACAACAAACTACAAAACAAACTCAAATAGTTATTTCCCTACCTCATTTTCTAGGCTTGGTGTCATCTTAACGTCATAAAGTGACAGCAAGGTATGCTAAAATTAAGTTTTGAGTATATATCAAGGTTTTAAAATATAATTTGAAAAAATAAAGTGCTAAGCAAGGGACTAAAAGATGTTAAGAGCATGAAATGAAAATTAAGGCTGCTGTCAATATGAAGTATCTTAGTGCAGATAACAGGAATTTCTAAAATGGAAACATACATGTGAGGCAGCTTCTGTCCATATCTAAGCTATTCTCTTTCAGTCTGAGTAATATGCAATTTGTTCTTAATTTCACAAATATGAATTTAGATTGGTCAGACTATCTTATTTAAAAAAAAGAAAATCAGGACAACTTACCAAACAGAGCCCACTACATTGATGAAGTTAAGTCCAGCAGTGTTTGCCATGACCTGGGTGGCTGTGGTTCCTGTAGTTATAGATGTTACCATGGTGGAAAGAGGAATGGTCGTTACAGGCATTGCCTGGCTCAGAGACTTTTGCTGCTGAGCAAACTGAGTTAACAAAGTGGGCTGAGGGGTGAAGCCTGAATCTTGGGGAGTAGGGGTGGCTGAAGGGGTATTAGGAGTTGAACTCTGAGCATCAGGAGGGTGTGGGGTCGATGAAGGGGTTGGTGTAGGAGTAGATGGCTTAGGAGTTCCAGATCCTGCTCATTGAGAAAAATAAAAATTGCTAGTTTGTTATAAATGGCCAGTCCTTTTTAAAATAAGGTTAATGGAATCTTACTTAGTACTGACAATTTGTTCCAGTTTTTTTTTTTAAGCAGTTAACTGCAAGTGTTAATTTCTACACATGATACATGAGTGTTGCTACACTCAATTACAATTAAGGATGCAGTATATCACCTAAAAATCCCATCAGAGATGCTAACAGAGTAACAGTAAAAATATACATTTGTATTCTACCACAATACCCATTTAAAAGTTAGTTTCCCACATGCTGCCTTTGGCCTAGAAAGTTCAAAAGGAATTCAAACTAATTTTTGTTATCTATGATTTCACTAATTCAAGACTTCTGTTAAAAATACTGCTTATTTAGTGTAACAGTCTGAGATAAACGTGAACATATTTAATAAATTACATATGGTTAACAATCTTATTTGGCACCTAAATATACATATTTAAGTCCTAACACATCAAGTTTATCCTGACAAACAAATTTACAAAAAAACAGTAGCAAAGCAAATATTTGATAGATAATACTGCATCATTAACAGTAACTGTGTACTTCTGTTTAAATGTAGAATGTATAGAAAATCTGTTGTGAATGAAGTATGCACAGTTTATCAATTAAAAAAAAAAATGAAAACAAAAAACAAAAACCAAAAAGTAAAACCAAAAGCTCTTGAGGTGTTTTCTTTTTTAGCTTTCATGTCCTGCAGAAAGAAAGGAAAGAAATGTGAATGTCCAGAAGCTGTCACTCCACCCTTACTTAAAGTAACAACTGTGTGCAGTAGATTACCATAATCCATACCCACAACATAAGAAGTGTGAATAGACTTTCAGAAAATTTATATTTCTTTGTGCAAAACAAGAAGGCAGAAAAATTACACCTTTTGAGCTATCAAGATGAAGATGTTTATATCTAATGCAAAGACCATCCTATCACTGTGCAGTGTACTAAAACTTTCAGCACATATTAATTATCTATTAAAAAATCTAAAAAACTGGAAAGCTTTTTTTCCCAAATTGATACCTGAAACACTCATATTTATTAATTTGAAGAGATTCTCCAAAACTAATTCCTACATTCTTGTATAACTCTTCATGTTTAAAAAAATAACCAGTAGTAAAAATCAGACTTTAAAGTCTTTAGAATAATGCTTCAGGATAATCACATTTTAGTAACTGACAACAATTTATAAAAGAGTGTAGAAGTGTTTTTGAAATACTGGTTTTCAATTTATTATCACCACCTTGAAACTATTTGGCTTCTTACATATACAAAGGTAGGACCTTTGTACAGCAACAACTCTTACTGACATTTTTTTTTCATATCAGTCACATAGTATACATAATGTAAAAATGATCCGAGGTTACACTGAAATAAAAAAAATTTGGTTTCTTAATGCCCACATGTAACTACCAGATTATTTTTTAAGGAGAGGAGTCGGTTGCAAGTCCAAAAGAAAAGTATACTCAGAGTGCATACATAGATACAGAAAAACATACACAATTACAATAAACACGTAGTACATACAATCAACATAAGCTCTGCCTGATGCTTCTTGCAACTTATACATTTCGAATACACAGTACATTCAGATTTCAGTATTTCAGAGGTTGAAAAGAGTAGTCTTAAAAAAACACTAATAAAAGCTTATAATAATTTAATGAAGAATTAAGTTTATGACTCACTTTGTGATGAGCTGGCAGGTGACAGGGCAGCTGGAGAAAGCATGTTAACTTGACTGAGATCCATGGATGACTTCCGAGAAAGACTTGGTGGCTTAGAAGAAGGAGGAGGTGTTGGAGACTTAAGAAAGCTGCTGGCCTGTTGTGGTGTAAAATAGTTACCTAGAAGAAGGACACAAAAGTTATTTCCTTACATTTATAATCCAAAATTCCATGAATTTTAGAAATAAAAATATAAAGTACTTTTCACAAAAGAGATTATAATTGCATGATGTTTCTTACTCTATATTATACAAAACTAAGGATTTTAATACCTGAAGAACTATTTCCTGAGCTTGAGGGAAGTTTGATGGGTGGAGGTCGATGTTTTACTCCTTTCCCCAGTACTGAAGATTGAACTGACAGGGTCTCAGGTTGCTACAAGGACGAGAACAAGCATACTTCTTAAAATTAATAATCACCATACTCCAAGATGAAAAGAATTTATAACTCTACAGAGTGATCTTAGTGGTTACAGAATGAACATCAGGTTTTAAAAAGGAATATAATTTCACATGTGATCCATGAAATATACTATAGCATACATATGGAATGAGGTAAAGATTTCTGAGTAAGAGAATAATAAGAGTCTGAGAGAGAAGAGTAGAACAAGATAAAGGCAAAGCTTCTAACCTCTCTACCTATTTTTCTAAGAAAGTAACAACTGTTGAGGCCAGATAATTAGCACAAAAGTGTTCATTATATTTCCTCTATATCTACTTTGAAATTTTTTATATAAAAAGTAAAAAAAGTTAAAAGTAAAATCAAAACTAAATAAGCCACCTAAACCCTCAAAATATGATCCTCAGGTTTCTTAGATCTGAGAAACAATTAGGTACAAAAAATTATCAATAACCAAACATACTTCTGTTTCTTTTCCTGGAGAAAGCTGACTCAGACTGGCTGAGCCACTAGAGATATGTGACATCTTGACTGGACATTTAGCTTCATTCTGGATCAACTCCTGATACTGATTAACAACCCTGAAATATCAGGAGAAAACAGATAAGGATTTAGCTAACCACGTTTTTAATACAAATTTATTATATAAGAAATGAGTAGTGCTATTATCAGAAAAAAAAGTTCCATAAATTAGGCAATTTATCTTTGAGTTAAAAGTGCATTCTTCTAATCTTTTAAATCAAAAGCTAATGTTTAAAATATTTTGCTAATAGTCTAATGATGACTTTTCAATATACAAATTATAAGGACAATCTCACCAATAAGCAGTAAAGTACTCATTGCCTTTCTCTGAGATTTGGATTAAATAAAGTATTATCTAGAAACCATGTTCCCTGAGCCGGGTGTGGTGGCGCATGCCTGTAATCCAAGCGACTCGGGAGGCTGTCAGAAGGATAGCGAGTTCAAAGTCAGCCTCAGCAACTTAGCGAGGCCCTAAGCAACTTGGTGAGACCCTGTCTCTAAATAATATACAAAATAGGGCTGGGGGTGTGGCTCAGTGGCCGACTGTCCCTGAGTTCAATCCCTGGTTCCAAAAAAAAACCCCATGTTCCTTAGTTACAGCAGCTAAGCTATCTGTTTGTTTTTTAAAAATTTTTATTTAAAATAAAACTAAATGGGCATGGTAGTGCATGCCTATAATTCCAATAGCTTAGGAGGCTGAGGGAGGAGGATGGCAACCTCAGCAACACGGCCAGATCCTGTCTCAAAAGAAAAAATAAAAAAGGATTGAAGTAAAGTGCTCCTGGGTTCAATCCCTAAATACCAAATCAAAAAACTAAACAAAACAAAAAAGGTTCATAGATTTTAAATATCATTCTTTTAATTATTTTCTTAATTCTATGAAAAAACATCCTAGATATTTAAAATATCAGGAAAAAGCACTCGAGTGTCTTGCAATATCATCTTATACAAATACAATTTTTTTGTTGTTGGTGGTGGGGCGAGTTACCAGGGATTGAACTCAGGGGCACTTGACCACTGAGCCACATCCCCAGTCCTATTTTTTTGTATTTTATTTAGAGACAGTGACTCACTGAGCTAGCTGCTTAGCACTTTGATTTTGCTGAGGCTGGTTCTGAACTTGTGATCCTTCTGCCTCAGTCTTTTGAGCTGCTGCGATGACAGACATGCCCACCATGCTCGGCAAAAATAACAATTCTTAATAGTCTAACGTATCACACCTTTTCAGTGTTGCTAATATCAACAGGATTTTAAAGTTAAAAAAACCTTAAGATTTTTCATTGTTCAATAATCTATTTTACGTCTGGGGTCCACAAATATTAAATGATGTTACATTCAAACAATTAAAGACATACCTAAAATCAAAGTTTATGATTCCTAATACAGACCCTCTCTTCTATCCTATCAGGGTGAAAAGTTTTTCATATTCACCCTGCCCAAAAGGAAAATGAAAATATCTTTTACCTCTCAGCATCAGTCTTTGACCCAATAATGAACCTAAAATGTTGAAGAGAACAAAAAGGATTAGATAAGTGTCTTAAGCCCAAAGATTAGTTTCATGTCTTTCATATTTTAGTCAAGGTAATATCATAAACTGATTTTAAATCCACCAAATCATTAAAATGTTTGAAAAACATTTAAAATTACAAAGCATGAAGTTTTACATGCATTATGACATAGTCATGTGGCTAATTTAACTTAAGGAAATGTATTTTTTTTTTTTTTTTTTGAACCAGGGATTGAACTCAGGGACACTCGGCCACTGAGCCATATCCCCAGCCCTATTTTGTATTTTTTATTTAGAGACAGGGTCTCACTGAGTTGCTTAGGGCCTCGCTAAGTTGCTGAGGCTGGCTTTGAACTCGTGATCCTCCTAACTCAGCCTCCCAAGTCACTTGGATTACAGGCGTGCGCCACCGCGCCCGGCTCAGGAAATGTATTTTTGTCAGAAGAATTATGAAACATAATCTGGGCTGGAAATTACCAAGTACTAGACACCCTATAGTAAAATCACTGAACTACTGTGTGCAAAAGCCTTTGGTGTTCTCTGCTCATTTTAATCTTTGATTCTGGAAATCATTCTTACTATTTACACAGCAGGACCTTAGGATATTTTTCAGACAAGGAAGATAGTTTATAGTTTATTGCGAATTCAAATAATAATTATCCTTACCAAATCTTTTTTTTTAAAGTTTGACATTTATTATGATCTCTTAACAGACTAAAATGGTTATTTTTTTTTTTGCAGTGCTGGGGATTGAACCCAGGGCCTTGTGCTTGTGAGATAGGCACTCTACCAACTGAGCTACATCCCCAGCCCTAAAATGGTTATTTTTTAATTACCAATTTGAATGATCATCTGTGGAGGAGCTGAAATAAAAAATGAAAAAAAAAATCTGATAAATGCAACTGAAATTTAATTTCATAGTTTTAAAATAAAGTTATTTATGAATATCAAAGAATATAAATCATGCAGCATTTTCCCAGAAACCCCCTTACATAATGGCAAAAAATTCAAATTCTCTTTCTGGCTTCTAGACCTAATTCTTCCCAAGGAAACATAATATTGTGCCCCTGTATGCCAGAAAAGCTTATAAATTTAAAATGAGCAACATATGTCTTTACAGGAGAATTTTTTAAAACATGGAATCAAAATAACTAATCTTTGTATTCCATTAGCTGAGGAATCCCTGACTGCTACTTTCCATTCTCACTGACTTTCATCTAGGTATTGGTTAGATTACTCCACAGACCTGGCCCCTGCCTTTTTTTGCTAAGATGCCCTTTTTGTTTTCAAAGCAGTATCTATATGATTAAAAACCAAAATGACTGTGCTTGCTTCAGCAGCACATATACTAAAAAATAAAATGACTAAGTTGTAAAGTTCTTCTGGGTTTAATTAGGAGTACCAAATGAATAAAGCCATGTGTATATAAACACACACACACACACACAAAATGAGCAATAAAATTAAAAATAAAAACAAAACTAAACATTGGCACCCTGTGCTAAATATGCATTGCATATACATCTTGGAAGATTAAATATATAAATCACTAACATAAATATACCAAGAAGGATATCCCAGGAATATCCTTCAGAGCTAGCATAAAAATAATTATACCATGGGGTTTTTTTTAAAAAAAAAATTACCATTATTTTAAATAACTAACAATATGGCAACTACAATTTAAATTTACTCATATCTGCTACATCTAAGTGGTATGTATTTAACTAACAACTGAATCCCCAAAGGCAAACTTGTATTAATAATTCAATAGCAGTTGCTAAATAAATTCAGATTGCCTGATATTGTCCATTATATATTTAATAGAACTCACTGGGATGGAGACATTTGGTTGTCACTTTCTTCATCTGCTTTACATGGCTGTATTTTACCATAGTAAAGTGGATCACCAAGTGACTGCAAGATGGTCAGTTTTGTTTTCTGATACTGATTACCAGCTTCACATTCAAATACATAATCATCTTTTACATCCTGAAAAAAAAACAGAGCATCCTAAACAATAGCTTCTCAAGCAAGCAATTAGAATTAGCAAAGATTGGAAATACATGACACACTAACTTATGTCTAGCAATACAAAGACACATGGAACTTAAACTATAAAAATATTTAAGTCTGCCTAACAGAATAAAGCTTAGAATGGTTCTTTTTCAATAATGCATTAACATACATATGAAGCATGAACATGTAACAAAACTAATAAGTGATCAAAAAACATTACTTTTAATATACATATTCAAAATCCTAACAATAAACATTTATTGAACACTGTTTTTAGCACTGTAAAGGTACTGCTTCATGCAATCTTCACCACATCCCTATGGTCAGCACTATTACCTCCATGCTAAAGATGAAGGAAATGAGGAGAGGTTCTCTACCCTGTATCTTAAACATTAGTGCTGCCCTGCCACTCCATGTTCAACAGGGATTTATAGGATCCTTTTTTACATGTACTTTAGGAATGAGAGTTCCAATGGAGTAAGCTTGAGAAAAATATGGCAGAACTCCACATATGCATATATATATAACATATGAAATAACAGAGGATAAAATTTTTGAAAAGATCTGTTTTTGTCATTAACTGAGGATGTCACACACACCATACACCTATGTACAAAACATCTCTTATGGGGTTGGGGATATAGCTCAGTTGGTAGAGTGCTTGCCTTGCAAGCACAAGGCCCTGGGTTCAATCCCTAGCACGGCAAAAAAAAAAAAAAAAAAAAAAAAAAAAAATCTCTTATTATTTCACTCTTAGGGTTCATCTAATGTAGTACATTAAGCCTGTTTCTCCCTTTAAAAAGTTGTTATTGCAAGCAAAGAAAATCAGAACATTTCCATTAAGAGACACCCTTAGAAGAATGTATTAACACACAAAAGAAATCAAATAAGGCCTACCAACATGTAACCAAAAGTAAAAATGGATTTCTGCATTAAAAAAGCTCTTAAAGCCGGGCGTGGTGGTGCACTCCTGTAATCCCAGCACTTGGGAGGCTGAGGCAGGAAGATCACGAGTTCAAAGTCAGTGAGGCCCTAAGCAACTCAGTGAGACCCTGTCTCTAATAAAATACAAAATAGGCCTGGGGATGTGGCTCAGTGGTGGAATGCCCCTGGGTTCAATCCCCAGTACCAAAAAATAAATAAATAAATAAATAATAAAATGCTCTTAAAACAGAAACCATACTTTATAGAAGACAAAACAATTATTCTCTAATTTATTGAACCTGTTGGGTGCAGTGGTGCATGCCTCTAATGCCAGTGACTTGGGAGGCTAAGGGAGGAGGATCTCAAGTTTGGGGTCAGCCTCAGAAATTTAGCAAGGCTCTCAGTAACTTAAGGAGACCCTATCTCAAAATTAAAAATAAAAAGGATTGAAGATGTGGCTCAGTGGTTAAAGCATCCCTGGGTTCAAACCCTAGAAAGTTCTTTTTTTTTAAAAAAAGGTCCCAGCTTAAAAGCAATGTTTAATAAATTTGTTTGGTAAATTCAGATCTCAGAGTACAAACAACATTATATCATTACAACAGACTAGACTAGCAAAGACTACTTACATGGGCTGGCCAAACTGTTGGTTGTGAGTCATCAGATTTGATAGATTTTTCCACTTTAGCATATTTCTCCACCTAAACAATCAAATCAAGACACCAGATAAAATGGAATCAGTTTTCAGACTAAAGAGAACAATGTAACTCAATAATATAACCAAGTTGTTAATACATGAATTCTTGAATTATTAATATCACTAATTATGCTTAAGTAGTATAATATACTTCTATTATATTCAATAAAAACATGGTTAATAAAAATCAAATTAGATTATCTTCAGCTACTATATAAATGTAATACGACAGTGCCTCTTCTTTTTATTCCATAAGCTGGATCATATTTATCCTTTAGAGTCTTTCCGTAAGGAAAACTGGAATATCAGAGAGTTAAGATTCAGGATCTTGTCCTTTTTGGCAGGGTTTTAAGTGAACAGGAGTTATCAAGTGATAATGTACAAGCTTTAAAGAGATTTGGAAAGATAAAATAATAAAATTGAAAAGGTCTTTCAAATGTTTTCTACTTTCTAGTCAGAATTGGGCAATATATTCTATGTTTCTAAGAATCTGAGTGAGCTAAATATTCTCATCTTCTTGGTAACCATGATCTTAAGAATAATTTGAGGTTGAAGTGTAGCTAAATGGTAGAGCTTGTGCTTAGTATGCACCAGGACCACCCAAAAAAAAACCAAAAATAATAACAAAGGAAGGAAAAGAAAAGAGTAATTTAGACTCACCTGGGCACCTGTTAAAAATACTTTTTATGTTCCTCTCTTAGAGACTCCAATTAAGTAGGTCCTGAACTAGGGTTTGAAACCTGTATGTTTGATATCCTGTATGATTCTGCTAAGAAACTTTGTTATTAGGGCCTTGCTATTTAAAGATGTGGTCTATAGGCCTTACCACATAAACTAGAGGCTTGTGAAAATGGCTGCATCTCAGTTCCAGCCCAGACCTGAAATGGAATCTGGATGTTTTTAAACTTCAGTGCTGAGGATTGAACCCAGAACCTCATGTGCAACAGGCAAATGATCTACCACTGAACTATATCCCAGCTCAAGAATCAACAATTTAATTATACAGGTAATTTGTAAAATTTCAATTTTACATTAAAATTTGGGAAATATTGCTTTAGATACCCCCACCCCCAATCCTCCAAGCTAAATTTTACCATTTTTTACAACTTACACTAATCATCTATTCTCAGGCTGTTCTTTAAGGAGCACAAAGCAAAGAAAAAAATGTGGCTTACTTTCTTGAATTATATACACATTCTATTGATGCTTTTGTGTTTTTGCTTTGGAGTGCTTTTCACAAAATCTTATTAAGAACAGTAGCCAAGAAAGGATACGAGATAACAGCAAATATATGAAAATGATACAATTATAAATAAGTGAGTGAATAATAAAAACACAAAAAGAAACAGAAGTAAAATATAGACCTTTTTCACAATATTCCTTTCCTATCTTAAACCATTTATAGTTCAAGTATTATTATGGATCTTAAGGTTCCTAATTTTGGCTACTGGTCCAATATTTATAAACTCAACCAGATTCAGGAAAAAAGAATCATTAGTAAATTATGAAGAAATTCCATGAAAAAAGAGGCAATTTCATGTGTATTAAGTTATACCATATTTTTCCACATTTTGAAATTGTTTGGTATTTCCAGCTCCAAACACACAACTATAAAGTTATGTTCTGATATAACAATGTGAAGAATATACACCTTCTAAAAATGAGCAATTTATTAAAAGAAATCAGTTAAGATTATATTTTCAAGGTACTAGCTATCAAATGATAAAATTTAGAAACTTTTTATAAAAAAAACCCAGCAATCATTGAACTGACTTACATCCACTTCAGAAGGAATGGCCAAATTACAGGGACTCCTTTTCCACATATCTACACACTAGAAAATTAAAAACAGTGTAAATACACCAAAAATTCAAAAAGGCAAGATTTCTGGTATGGTAATGTTCATTTAAAATACTTACATTTCCTGCTTTAGAAATTTTGAGGTCATAATGCTGACCTGCTTTTCTTTCCTTTCGTTTTTGTAAGAAATCCAGTAATCTCAGCTGAGGAGGAGGGGGACAATGAGACAGATCCTGCTGCCGATTCAGAGAGGATCTGGAATACCTCTTGAAACATCTGAAATATTAACAGATTTGAACTAAACAAAGGTAATAAACTCATAAAATACATACAGGTTTAAACTAGCAAGCACTGACTATGTAATTAAGCACCGTCCTTGGCACTGGTAAATTAAAAATGAGCAAGATAGTTTCCATTATTATGAGGCTAGCTAATAGTCCAGAGAGGGAGAGAGACATTAAATTCCCAGTAAACAGATGATTTCAGATGTCAGGTAACAATAAGCAGTAGTAGAAAAAGGAGAATACTCTGTTGTGTGATAGGGGGGCCAACATTTAGGGAAGGGAAGAACCCTCTCTGAAGTGTGAGTCAAGACACAAATGAAGGAGTTATCCATACAGATAGGGAAGGTTGTTTCAGATCTATGCACATAAGAAGCTGGAAGTCATCATTGCATCCTAAGAAGCAAAAGGCTTAATAAAATCAAAAACCAACAATAATTCTTAGACCTATCAAGGAGGTGGGGGGTCACAGGACAAACCACTGTCCTCAAATGTGAAGAGTAGGCCAATTGGAACATCTTAGTTTGCTGGAGAACAAACCTCCTTGGGAACCAGTGCTGGGGCACTGAAACCTAAAGTTAATTGATCAGTTGCTGGAGGCTCAGCATGGTCAAATATAAGAGATTAAAAACTATAGGGAAATCTAGTCACTGGGAGCCCACACATCTTTGTCAGTTTTATCTCCAAGAAGTTAAAGAGGTCTCATGGTGAATAATGGAGAAAAATCTCATGTTTCCCACAGGAATGGCGCAAGGAAATTTTTTTTGGGGGCGGGGGGAGGCAGGGCGGAATCCTAGAGACTGAACCCAAGAGCACTATACCACTGAGCTACACATACACAGCACTTTTAATTTTTTAATTTTGAGGTAGGGTCTCACTAACTTGTCGAGGCCAGCTTTGAAACTGTGATCCTTATAATAGCTGGGATTATAGGTGGGATCCTCTTAATAGTTGGGATTATAGGGGTGTGCCACCATGCCCGAGAAAAGGAATCATTTTGAAACATGAGATAATAAGTTTTTGAAGCAGAGAGAATAATTTTAAAAGGTACTGCAACAGGAAAAAATTTGATCTATTTCAAAAACAAAAATTTGATCTATTTCAAAAACAGAAAAATAGGTATGAAAAGCATTATGGTCCAGATGATAGGTAAAGTCAGAGATGAAAGCAAGGATCTTACAGACCAATAGTAATGTGTTTGGATTTAATGTGAAGTGCAATGCTGTTAGGGAAGTTTTACCAAGGGGTTTAAGTTTAAGCATGATCTAGTTTGCTTGAATGGCAAATTGGAAGGGAATAAAGGCAGAAACAGGAAGATCAATTATGAATTTATTAGAGGGGAAGATGATGGTGATTTGAAATAAGGTATTGGCAGCAGGCCTGGAGAGATACAAGGAGGCTATAGAACTGCCAATATATCCTAAATGAACTTACTCCACTACTGCCAACAATGTATCTTTCCTCTTAATATACTATTTGTAGTAAATTATGAAGTTTAGAAAATGTGTACATTTTAAAATCTTTTCAAATTTGAAGTTTCAAAGTGAATAATCCAAGTAACTACATAAAGAGTAGTTAATGAGCCAACCTTAGCCTTAGCCCAAACATGCATTCTTTTATTTTATTAAGTAGAAGAAAACTAAAACATAAAAGAAAAATTGCTGTTATAAAAGAAATAGTTATAAATGTATTTCTAAAATTGCTATTTTCTCAAATCTCAAAAACAAATTATTGTTTCCTCAAAAGTAAAATTAACAAAAACTGGTTACTGAACATAACGAAATAATTAAGAAATTATTCTTTCTGTTCATACTTGGGTCTCTTTTCAGCTTCTCCACATTTTTGGTAAACATATTATAAATGCACAGTAAGTAAGTTCTTTTTAAAGACAGTGGAAAATAGATCACTTCAATATATAGGATGAAATACTGTAATATCAAAACATACCAAAAAAAAAAATAAAAAAAAATACCAAAACAAGGTAATTAAAATATCGATTTTCCAATTAGAAAAAAAAAAAAAAAAAAAAAAAAATCAAGAGAACTTACACCCTGGAAAGAAAAATCACTATAAACAGCAAAATTTAGAGCTACTTATCAAATAGCTTGATATTATTTCATCCTTCCACAAAGGCAATTACCGTTTCATCGGACGAGTATTCATCTTTTGCCTATTATAGAGCAGTCTGTTTGCAGTACAAGTTACTGCAATAGAAGGATCAAGACACAGTGGTTCAGCTGTAGCTAGGATCAGTTGGCTTTCAAGTAGAAGTTTGTCTTCCTGAAACATATAAAAGCATGTCAATATCAGACTTAAAAAGATTTAAAAAAATAATAATAATCATACATATTTAAGCTGGAAATACTGCCTGGAACCCTTGCTAGACTACAGTAAAATAGGAACTCAAGTTCTGAAAATAGTGTATAAACTTTGGAACTTGACAATGTAAAATAACTTTTGATGAAATTCAATATTTGTAAAACTGTATGGAAATGGTTAATTATAAGAGTGAACATTCATCAATTCAACACATATTTACTGAATGCCTACAACATATTAGGTCTGGTTCTAAGATTTGGGAATAAAAGCAGTGAACAAAACATAAAATCCTCTATCCTTGTGAAATTTACAAGGTCACAAAAGATTACAGCTCTTTCCGTAACTGAAAAGTAACAGACTCATTCTATACTGTGTGACTACATTATAATAAAAATAATTGACTTTATTAATACTGGCAAATTTTATAAATCCAAATCCAAATAAGATACATACTTTCTACTGGTATGACATAACTTAATTTACTGAATCCTATTCTTCTGTTTAACTTCTTAAATATCTTATTAGTTGTAACACTATTTTTTCAGCACTGGGGATTAGGGAGCACAGGGCTTCACACACACTAGGCAAGCATTCTACTGCTGAGGCACTACCCCAGGCCTGCTTAACAATTCTTTTAAAGTCAAGTATGTAAATTAATATTGCTGAATAAGAACGTTTGAAAAAACCTTTGTTTCACTGAACTTTTTACTATGGAAACTTCCAAACATACACAAAAGGAAAAGTATGATGACTTACATACCAACACCTAATTTCATTTAATGACTATCCTCAAAAATTTTGTTTTTGTGTTGTATTATTTCACATGGGAGATTTAGTATGCACTGTTAACTGGTAAGGATCTTTAATAACCAGTCAAGATATAAATTTCCCCTCATTGTCCACAGAATGTATTTTCAGTTGGTTTGTTTTAATCTGAACTCACACAAGGCTTACTACATACTGTATTTGGTTTTTTTATCCCTTAGGCATCTTTTAAATTCTGTAATAACTACCTCTTCCCTCATCCTTTATCCTTTTCTCACATAACTGATTTGACTTGACTAACACATTAAGTGGCTAGTGATTTCCTGATATTGCTCCTTAAAAGTGTGTTTTATTCCCTAAATTCCCCATAAGCTGCCAGTTAGACCTAGAGGCTTGATTTAACCCAGGCTCTGGTTTCTTCCCTGATACTATGAGGTATTCTCGTTTGCCTACACCAAGAAGCACAGTAAGATTCTTCTCACTTTCAGTTTACAAAATTTAATTAGATCTCTAAATTATAAAATCTCCCATGAGCCTCTCATCTAATGGTTTGTAAATGAATGCACGATTTCTGTTTAGAGTTTTTACTTTATTAAAACTTTCAAACTGGTATTTTAAAGTCTATCATTTCTTTTGCACCTATTAGCTGTAATTTCCCTAAATAATCTTCCCTCAGATGCTATCTAGCTGCCTAAATACATTTATACAGAAATGACAGAATAAATATTATATTCTCTCCTTTCTCAATTCTCAGAATAAAAGCACCCACAAATGATGACCGATGAGATTATCTTTGATTTTTTAAAAAACATTTTTTTAGTTGTTGATGGAACTTTTTTTTTTAAGAAATTTATTTATATGTGGTGCTGAGAATCAATCAAACCCAGTGACTCATACATGCTAGGCAAGTGCTATACCACTGAGCCAAAACTCCAGCCTCATCTCTGATACTTTTTAATACCTTATAAATGAAAAAATAATAGACCAAACTAAAACATGACACTTAATAGTATAGGATGAACTGAATTTGACTTTATAATCGCATTTCACAGACAAAATAATTTTCATTATTAGTATTTTCTTTGACTTATTAATTGTTCCTCTCTGTGGTAGCACAGAAATAAGTGAACACCCTTATAATTATACATCTCATAAATACTGCTGAGCCAAATCTCACAGGCAGGAGAGGTCCCCTAGTGCCAAAGGAACCAGTATAAAAAAAAGACAAACTAAAAAAAAAAAAGAAAAAAAGAAAAAAAAAAGATAAAGAACCAAGTTTCACGTTACACATATCATGTCAGCCTAACTGGGATCTTAGTCATAAGCAACTGCAATCAAGCTGTAATAGTTCCTTGAAGGATTTACTGCATATATAGAGATATCCTTAATTTCTAAAGCTCATAAAAGAAGTCCAGCATTTTACAGGAAGTGTTCAACTTAAAACGTGAGTAAAAACATGAGCACAAAAGAGCTTTTACTTAATATTAATCCTATAGTTTGCCTATTGGGGATTAAAAAACAAAACAACAAACCTGGGTCCACTTATGGTTATCACTTGTTATTGAATGAACATCACAGATTAAAGTCTAGAAGAAATGAAATTTTAAAAAATCCATTAACATATATTCCAACAAAATGTACAGACTAACTAAACTTTTAAAAACTACTTCCTAATTAAACTTTTCTTACCTGCATTGTTGGACGTAAGAGAATGTGCCTACTTTGGTAACCAGGAGATTTCATATTACTGAACTGCCTATAGTCACGAATTTCTGCTATGACACATCCACAATGAAAAATATTAACCTGTTTGGAGTAAAAATATTCAAGTAAACGTCATTTTTTCAAAAGCCTAAATAAGAAGGTTTGTACTAAATGTTTCACATGTTTTCAATTCTCATGCATTATTTCTGGTCACTCCATATTCTTCAACTGATTTATTTGGTGAACATTATCACTCTGTAAACCTTTTAAGAAATATTATTTTATGTTCATTATCATAAATCAAGAAGCAGTTTAAAACTGTTTAATGGTTTCTAGTTATAGACTGATGCATCTATAAAATCAACAGATCAATTTCTGGCATTTCATACCACTGGAGTTACAGATCCTTGTGATTGTATTTGCTAAAGTTAAGGAAATAATATCTTGCACCTTATTAATAAGACGAGGAAAGCCAACTATAAATTCAAATTAAAAACCACTTATTTCTACACCCAAATGTAAGAACCTCTATCACTCCAAGTCTTGTTAATTATCATTTGCTATGGTCACACTCATGTCATCATGTTTTTCGTCCATTTAGAACTTTTAGACTGGACCTTCATGTTATCTGTCCATCATACCTGTGTTCAATCTTTTTAACAAATATTTATTGACCAAGTACAACATATACTGTGCCACACATTATCTAAGAAGCTTCAAAGATACAGTGTTGAGACAACTCTAGCTTTCAGCATAGAAAGATAGGTAGTAAACAAGATAATTTTAGCTAGTGATAACTACTTTAAAGAAAATAAAATAGGAAGGGTTAATTTAGATTACATGCTCAGATAAAAACCTCTCTGAGGAGCTTGAGTTTCAGCTGAAACCTGAATCACGAGAATGATCCAGGACAGACCATTCCAGACAGAAGTAGCAGAAAAAATGCCATTCAGTAGGAATAAGCTTGGTATGCTTTAGTAGGAAAGAAGGCAAGACTGGTTGGAGTGTAACGAGTGAAGATTAGAACAAGGAGATGAAGGCAAACAGGAAAGCAAAGATTTTGTGGAGTGAAGAATGCACAGAGGATTTTTTTTTAAAGTATATTTTTAGTTGATAATGACCTTTGTTTTTAATTTATATGGAGTGCTGAGAATAAAAGCCAGTGCCTCACACATGGTGGCCAAATGCTGTACCACTGAGTCACAATGCAGCTGGAGAATTTTTTTCTTACTATTTATTTCAGATGTAGATGGACCCAATGCCTTTATTTATTTATTTTTATGTGGTGCTGAGGATGAAACCCAGTGCCTCACATGTGTTAGGCAAGCACTCTACCACTGAGCAACAATCCCAGCCCCATGAGTACACAGAGAATTTTGAGGGCTTTACTCTTCCATTTTTATTTTAAACCTCATCTTGCTCTGTGATTCTAGAATGAAAGCAGGAAGTTTAGGGAGAGAACCACTGCACATAATGATCACATGGTTTAAAGGGAGAGATAACATTTGCTCATGGACTGAACATGGAAGGTGAGGGTAGGGTCATCCATTAGATTGAAAGCAACTATGATAAAATGATATTGGGAAGGAAAATATAAAATTCTATGTTCATCATGTTAAGTTTGGGGAACTTATCATATATCCAAACAAATATATAAGTATAGAGTTTAGTGGAATGATCATGGTGAGAGATATAAGCAAGAGATTAAGTAACATTTTGAAAAATCATGGAACTAACTGAGATTACCTAGGGAGACTGCTACTTAAAGCATAAAAGGCCTAGGACAGAACTATGAAACACACACATTTATGGATGGAACAAAGATGACAGCAAAGAAAATTGGAGGAATAGAAAAGGAAGAAAAAAACCAGGAATGTGATATCTCAGAAGCCCAAAGAAGGGTATTTCAAGAAAAAAGTAGTTATTTGTATTTAACTTTGCTAAGAGACCAATTTACAACAGAAGACTTATCAATGCCATGACTGATTCCTGCCATGGAGATCACTGCTGACTTTGATAAAACAGGTTCTGTAGAATGGTGATGTTAAAAAGCCAAACAAGGTGAGTGGAGAAAAGAATGAGATGATGGAAAGGAGATGAGGATTACACACAACTCTTGAGTATTTTTGCTATCAGGAGGAGGAGAATTATAAAGCAATAGCTGGAGAAGGGATTGGGGTCAACAGAGAATTTTTTAAAGTTGAGAGTACATGTTTGCATTCTGAATCTAAGAGAGAAGAAAAAACATGAGAAGAGAGTTTGTAACTATAAGTCCCAGAAAAGGGAAGGACCCAGAAAACAAATGAAGAGAACATCTTAGGAATGTTCTTATTCATTTTAACACAAAGGCAAAGGCAAAGTTAGAGAAAGATATAAAGAGATACTGACTGATCAGTTAATCTTAGGAGAAAATGGGGATTCCCACTTGATGTTTTCTTTCCCCTCAGTGAAGTACCCAATATGGGTTAAGTAAGACCCTGTCTCAAAATAGCATATAAAAAAGGGCTGGGGATTCAACTCAGTGGCAGAATACTCCTGAGTTCAATCCCTAATACCATAAAAAAGAGAGAAAAAAATCAACAACAACAAAACACACAGACGTAAGTAGCCAGTTTTTGGTCCCCAAATAAAAAATCTTCCAAAGTAGCCAGGCAGTGGCACATGCCTTTAATCCCAGCAGCTCAGAAGCCTGAGGCAAGAAGATTGCCCTAAGAAACTTAGCAAGATTCTGTCTCAAAATAAAATTTTTAGAAGGGTTGGGGATGTGGCTTAGAGGTTAAATGCCCCTGGGTTCAATACCTGATTACCATCCTCCCACATACACACAAACAGTTAAAGTAGTATTTTACATAATTTCTTGATTTTAACTATACAGAGATTTCAACTGACAATCTAAATGTTAAAGCAGTTTTAGAAGAACTGACTAAATCTGTACATTTCAGTAGAGCAAAAATTTTAAATATTCCACAGTAAACCAATTTCTAAATAATGATGTATAATGTCTCATTTAAGTTCTAAATACTGTTTGGAACAGTGGTTAATATTAAAATATTATTTACCACAAAAAATATAGCCATTTAGATTCATATAAAATACACATACATATACACTAAAAACAATATGTATATGATATATGTATACGTCATATACGTATAATAAATGCACATATTTTTAAAATTTTATTTTTCAGAGATTGGGTTCTATGTTGCCAAAGCTGGGTTCTAACTCCCAGCTCAAGAGATCTTCCTGCCTCAGCCTTCTGAGTAGCTAGGAGTACAGGCACACAACACTGTACCCAGTAGGACATTTTAAAGAGAAAAAATTTATACCTGAGATTTTTCTAGGAGATCAACCAAAATAGGAGGTAATTCTTCTGCATCTAAGTATTCAAGTAATTCCCCTTCTTCATAAGGCAGTCGAATGGTCTCAGAATCTTAATTTTAAAACATAAAAGTATATGAA
This sequence comes from Glaucomys volans, assembly GCA_020662805.1. Lineage (NCBI taxonomy): Eukaryota > Metazoa > Chordata > Mammalia > Rodentia > Sciuridae > Glaucomys > Glaucomys volans. The sequence continues at coordinate 214,827 of JAJEJO010004542.1, forward strand.
AATGATTAGGCTTCACTGAAAGGCTTAAATGTACTGAAAAGCCCCTTTCAAAAATAAAAAATAAAAATAAAAAAGGAATAAAAGCCAAAGCCTCTCCTAATGGCCTTTAGCCTTATAAATGAATCATGTTCCATTTACTAAAACACTTGTTGTAACGCTTTAGAAAAGAGGAGGAAAAAACTGACACGTGGAAAAGCATCCGGCATAACATCACAATTCAAATCAGTCAGCAGTAATCACAATATGATAAAACTCCTAGATCAAAGAAATGGAAAATTCACTGAAGACTAATTAGTATCTGGAAATTAGAATGATAATTTGGTACCTCATCTGACCAAAGGAAAGAATTCTCATGGTGTTACATTTTACAATTAATCATCAACACAAGAAAAAATTAACTAGCACAAGTTCCTTGTAGAACTCAATTATCACCATATGAAATTTTTAGATGACTCTTCAGTGAAATCAGAGTATATTTTAAAACTCTTTATATTCATGTTAATAAAACATTTTAATATATGAAAATTACTCAAAAAGCAGTGAATCTGCTTAATTTTACAGGATTTTGACTCTAGAATATATTGAAAATATGCATGCCTTAAAACACCTTATGCTATCTTAAACATACAAACAGCAACAGAACAAAAGGAAATTTTAATACTATTTAAAAATCATGACTTTTTATAAACAGACTCAAAGACAAATTAGAATACTTATCAAATGCATGTTTAGGAAAGATAATCATGTGTATTAGAGTAATTTCTTATGTTCTAACGAAGTTTGTAAGAAAATTTTAAGATAAAAATGTGCTTTTATCACTAAGTCATCATTGACCCAAAGGACAAACCACTGAGCAGATTAAGAAACTCATTTTAAAAAGCAGCACATCCTGCCTGGCAGAGGTATTTTGTGTCAGTTATACTTCGGAGGGTCTTACCTGATCCATTTTTTCCCCTGAGCATCAGAGAATATCCCTCATTTCCTGGATATAGATTGACCACTAAACATGACAAAGTCTCTTGCATAACAAGCTTCTCTAACAAGTTCACATTTCTTCTTAATTTCTGCTTTAAAAAGAGGTAGAGTTCATGACAATAATCCATTATAAATTTGAAAATGCTATGATTTGACAAAATTATATCTTAAATCTTTTGGCACTTCTTCCACATTATGATCCTGAATATAAGGGGAAGATTCATAACACTATGGCCACTATTCATGGAAAGCAATGTAAACTTAATTTGTTTCTACTACTATGTTTTATGAAACTTCATGTCAAAAGGAAAATTGGTAACCTAGAAAACAATAAGAACAAACAAAATATGTACTTTCAAATACATAAAGAGAAAATAAAAAAATGCCTTATAAACCTCAATTATTAAAAAAATCCATTAGAAAATATGCACATACATCAAAATCCACAATTTTAGAAATATGTATGATTTAACCTGGTTAAGTCCCATTGTCCCAGATGTGAGACAGGTATAAAAACTTAAATTGAGCAACAAATTTATGACTTATGGTAACTTTTGAAATGAATATTATGTTTTTAGAGTTCTGTTCTTTTGGTAAAATAGGTGAATAATTAGAAAATATATAAAGGATAAACTCTAGATCATGATTTCCAACTGTTTTAAAGCATTTTGTCAATTTTGTTGAAACATTCAAATTGAAAACTTGGGACTTAATGGGCTATCCACTTGTAGATTCTTGCAGATTGAAAAATTACTTTCATCAAATCTTATTTAGGAAAGATACTTGACTCAACAGAATATTTGTTTTTTTGCAGATTCTCAACAAAAATCAGTTTTGAGCACCTTATATTTAATTATATAACAATATATTAACATATTAAACTGAAAGGTATCATAAATTCCTGACCTATTATCACCACAAACTAAGAACACTATGCAATCTGAAAATGAAAACACAAAGGCAGACAACTTTTAACCACTTTGATGTAAAATAAAGAACCTAAAAGCTGGGCACAGTGGCACACGCCTATAATCCCAGCAACTCGAGAGGCTGAGGCAGTTGGTTGGCAAGTTTAAGGACAGCCTTAGCAAGGTCCTTAACAACTTAGCAACAACCTGTCTCAAAATAAAATATCTAAAACAAAGGGCTGGGGATGTGGCTCAGTGGTTAAGCACCTTGGGTTCAATACCTAATTAGAAAAAAAAAAAAAAGAGAGAGAAACCTAAAAATTTAAAAGTCTTTTGAGTACAGAGAAAATCTTCATAATTTAAGGCAAAAATAAATTATGTCACTATATGAACCTCTTTAACAAAACAAGTTGGTTCCCAGTTAAAGTCTTTTCTTAAAAAGCCACATAGTATTTTAGGCTTGTGGGACATAATTATCTGGGTTCTCGACTACTCAACTCAGCTTTTGTATCTCAAAAGCAGTCATGAAAAATATATGAACCAATGATTGTGGTGAGTTCCAGGGAAGATTCATTTATGAAAACATGAAGTGGGTCAGATTTGGCTGGTGGTTGGTAGCTTGCCAACTAACTTTATATTTTTTTAATTTATTATCATTTTTCTTTTTAGTTGTAGGTGGACACAATATTTTTATTTTATTTTTATTTTATTTTTATGTGGTGTTGACGATCAAACCCAGGGCCTCACACGTGCTAGGCAAGCATGCTACCACTGAGCCACAACTCCAGCCCATTGCCAGCTAACTTTAGAATCTTGACATATATACATATTCCCCCTTAGTTCTGTCTCAGAGGTGATGGATATGTATCTTATATTGATTGTGCTGATGGTTTCATGGGAGCATATGTAAATGTTATGCATGTCAAAACATAAAAAATGTACACTTCAAACTTGTGCAATTCAAGCTGGTTGTGGTGGCTAATCCCAGCCACTGGGGAGGCTGAGATAGGAGGATCAGGAGTTGGAATCCAGCCTCAGCAACTTAGTGAGTCCTTAAGCAACTTGGCAAGACCCCATATCTAATATAAAAAAAGGGCTAGGGATGTGGCTAATTGATTAAGTGTCCCTGGGTTCAATCCCTAGTACCAAAACAAAACACAACAAAAAAACACTGTTATGTCACATATAATTCAATAAAATGTATGGAAAACATACCATAAGATTTATTTATAAATTTAACAAATGTAAAGAGTTTAAAGGTTAGACATACTTTTCTCTCTTTTTATTTTTGTGGTACTGAAGATTGAACCCAGGGCACTTAACCACTGAGTCACATTCCAACCCTTTTTTTTTTTTTTTATTTTGAGACAGGGTCTTGCTAAGTTGTTGAAGTCAGTTTTGACCTTGTGATTCTTCTGCCTCAGCCTCTAGAGCTACTGGGATTACAGACATGCACCACCGCACCCAGCAATATTCATTTTAAAATTAAAAACAGAGAACAGAAGGTCCTAGAATCCTTTAAGTTCCTTCTAACCTGAGAGTTCAAAATATCAAGAAGTCAATTTTTATCACATTTTAATAAAGACACATTTATGTTAAATAAAAATGAATTAAACAGGTCATCAGCACATTCTGTGACCAAATTCAGTTTTTATTACAACACCTGAATGTTCTGTAATAGCTTTTGACCTGGAAGAACAGGTTATTTTTTTTCCTATCTTAAGTTTACAAATCACTTCTTAAGGGGGAAAAAACAGCAAAAGATAAACAGTATGGCTTTCCTTATGACTTGCCAGTGAGATACAGTGCTATTCAGGTGACACTGTCCCCTATTTCTACCTCAGCAGGTGGCCTGTACCTGATGTCAGATTAGCCAGGAAAGTTGGGAACCCACTAGAGTATGGTTGGAAAAAAATGTTAGTTCATCCACAAAAATATAAATCATTAACTGCTTCAAACCTAACTCCTCCAAATTTCTCTCTTCCACTACATATTCCAAAAGCCACAATACCATAAAAAATTTATACTTACCTTAACCTCGGGTTCTTTTTCACATTCTTCAATATACAAGTCATAAAGTTTTTGAAACACAGATTTCCTAGAAAAAAAATTTAAAAAACAATACAGAAAATGTTAATTGTCATGAAATAAATGTTGTTTCAATGACTTCCCAACATTCCCAAAGTTGGGAGTGGAGCTGGGTTGGATATGGTATTTAAAATCAATTCAGAAATTACTAATGCAGCCAGGCATTCTGGCACATGCCTACAATCTCAGCAACTAGGGAGGCTGAGGCAGGAGCACTGTCAGTTCAAGGCCAGTCTTGCAACTTAATGAGACTATCTCAAAATAAGAAAATAAAAAAGGGCTGCGGATGTATCTCAGTGGTGAATATCCCTGAGTACACCAAAATAAAAAGAAATTACTAGTGCAGGTTGAATATTCCTATCTAAAAGGCTTGGGACTAAAGTATTTGGACTTCTCAGATTTTGGAATATATGATATACAGCCAAGAGATTTCTTGAGACCCTCACTTATAAATAAAAAGCATTTGTATCATATATACTAATATAAAAAGTGAAGGTAGTTTCATACAGTATTTTTAGTATGCCTACACTTTGACCTGTCACATGAAGTCAGATGTGAAAATTTTCACTTGGGGCATCATGTCAGGACTCAAAATGTTTCAGATTTTCAAGTTTTCAGATTTCCTGATTAGGATGCTCAAAGAAGCTATAACATTTCTAGCCCAGTGCCTAGTAAGAAAGCAATGAATGGTGACCACCATATTTCAATGAATGTAAGATTTTATCAATTAAGTATTCATACCTTCCACTGGATAAATATTTTCTTTTAGGAGGTCTCTGTCTTGCACTTTCAATGACATACTAAAAAAGAAGTTTATGAAATCAGTTTGCCTTCTGCTTCGTGTATAAGCAACTTAAGTACTGTATATCTAAAACATGCAAAGCTAAACAGGCCATTTAGTCACAAGTCTCTCATGTTAAATTATATCCTGCAGGAAAAAATGCTTAACTTCTAATATTTATAAACAAGTGACGTTTATGCTGCACCAATATTATGTGCAGTATTTCATTTCTAAAACTAATTTCACAGAGCAGAAACATTATCAATGTTTTATGGATGTTCAGAATATGTTTAATGTATTGAAAAGTGTGTATCTAACTGCAAGGGCTATTTTTTTTTTTAGCTGTTAGAAAACTTGCTAAAATAGAAAAACAAATGAGGATTCCAAGTAAGAGATGATCCAAACATCACCTTACATTTTTCTACATTTACAGATTATCTGCATGCTTGTTCTAAAATAATAATGTATTCCTTTGAAAATAACATACAAAAATCTCTTAAAGTTGAATTTTTGTCAATTACAAACAATACTAGTTTAATATGTAAATTAGATGTGTCTTACCTCTGCACGATCCAAAGCTAGTTCTAAGGCTTGCTGCTGTAAAAAGTGTATTTGGCAAAGTTATTTTCACAAAAAATAATTTAATAGGCATTTAACATTCTTAATTAAGTGCTCAAATATTTCATTTTCTGAAACAGGTCCAATGTATTCTTTATTTTTCTCTTCCATCCTACTGAATGATCAAGGTATGTAACTTAAGAAAATATATAGCAGTCTTGGACACCTGATGAACAATCAAGGCATGTAATTAAGAGAATATATAGCAGTCTTGGACACTTGATTATAAGAACCTAGACAAGAAAGGCTAAATGGTGTCTCTAGTCAATACCTGTGAGGCTGATATACAAGACAGCTGGATATGACAGCTACCAATACTTTATGATTGAGATCAACTAGGACATCTGCATCTTTCATCCATTTCTTATAGACCCTCATTTTAAAGCAAGAGAGAGAAATATAAAGAAGGTTAACTATATCTTCTTTATGAAACTTTTTTAAAGACACAAAAAATACTAGGTTCTAAGCAAAGTTAAATACACCACCAGTGATTTCTTTTTCTAGGGTTGTTTTGGGTACCATGTATGAGTATTTTTCATTCACAATGACAGTCCTTTCAGAATTTCAGATTTTACTTACATTGTATGTTGCAGATTCCAATAATTCAATTACCCACTTGCATGTGACAAAATATTCCAGCACCCACCAAAACTCCAGAAGGGTAGGGGAAGAATAAATACCACTATTCTTTGGAAATCATGGGAAGCTTTAAGTGACCTTGCCACCCTAGTTCTAAAGATGGAGAATTTGTATGATTACAAAAATAGCTGGCCATTTTAGACTGTAATCAAAATCAATCCACATCAACTATCTAAATATAACAAGTGAAAAAGAGTCTGACATCTATCATCATTTCAAAAGCTTTAGTTAAAATAAATTTATAGCTGGGCATGGTAGTGCATGCCTGTAGTCCTGGATGCTTGGGACATTGAGGCAGGAGGATTACAAATTCAAGGAGAGCCTCAGCAACTTAGCAAGAGTATGTCTCAAAAAATAAAAAGGGCTTTGGATGTGGTTCAGGAATGAACACCTGTATTCAATCCCCAGTACCAAAGGGGAGGGGGAATAAAAAATAAGTTTATACAAACTTATTTTATTAAAAATCTTAGAACAACTTCCCATAGCTCAGGAGGCTGAGGCAGGAGGATGGCAAGTTGAAAGTTAGTTTTAGCTACTTAGCGAGGCCCTAAGCAACTTAAGAAGATTCTGTCTCAAAAAGGGCTGGGGATGTGCCTCAGTGATTAAGCATCCCCGGGTTCAATCCCAGTACCAAAAAAAATAAAAGAACAGCTTCCCAGAGAAACTGGTTCCCATGGTTCAGAATAAGACTACTGAATAAAATCCATTTTCCAGCAAGAAAATGTACTCTACATATATACTCTTGACAACTATATAAGGTTCTTTTGAATTTTGGCCACAAAATTTTAAAGTGAGTTCATATAAAACATAATAGTAAACACAAACATAAATTCTAGGATAATTTTAAACAACCTGTTGTCTGAAGTAAATATTTCATCTTCTGAAATCAAAACTTCAGAAGATATGAGATATGCTTGCCTCATTCATTTGCTTACTCCTTCAAATACTCAGGAGGGATTATCATTAGGTAACAGAGATGCAAAATATAAGTGAGGCCAGAATCCCATTATGATAGCTCTATTTTTCTCTAACAGGGCAAGGGCACATAGATAAGATCCCAAAAGGAGAAGGAAGGTAAAATGTTTTTTGAGGTTTGTGTCATAGAAAAGGGGTTTAGGAATGATTATTCAACATGGTGGTCAGTGTTCACTTACTCTCTGTCAAATGCTTCTTTTGTTTGCTTGCAATACTGAGGATTGAAGCTGGGGCTCTCTACCATGAGTTACATTCCCAGTCCTTTTTCATCTTTTTTTTTTCCTTTAAATTTCTAAAAATTTTTATTGGTGTCTTGTATTTAAACATAATAGTAGGTTTTGAGTAACTTGTCCAGTTAAGTGGCAGAACCAGGAGACTCACTGATCCAGCACTGTGAGCACTGTCCATGCGTGTAGGCATGGTGACATATTCAATGTCCCAGAAAAGCCAGGCAAATGAGCTCCTAAGGACATTTGGTCAAGTGTCACTCAGTTTCACAACTTTACTTCTCTGTTGGCATAAGTAAGGAATTTAAGAAGGTACTAAGGTGCCTGGTTGCTCATAGCTAAGCAGCAGAAACCTGAACTCAGCTTTCCAGTGCTGACCACCTTAATTTTTTTTTATTTGTTCTACTTTGTTATACATGACAGCAGTATGCATTTCAACTCACTGTATACAAATGGGGTACAACTTTTCATTTCTCTGGTTGTACACAAAGCAGTCACACCATTCGTGCAATCATACATGTACACAGGGTAATAATGTCTGTCTCATTCCATCATCTTTCCCACCCCCTTACCCTCTTCCCTCCCCTCCCTTCTCTCTGCCCAATCTAAACTTTCTCCATTCTTCCCTTGCCCTGCCCCCATTAAAGATCAGCACCCACATATCAGAGAAAAAATCTGTTCTGTTTTTTGGGATTGGCTTATTTCACTTAGCATGATTTTTTTCAACTTCATCCATTTCAACTTTCATCCTGCAAATGCCATAATTTCATTTTTCGTTAAGGCTGAGTAATATTCCATTGTGTATATATACCACATTTTCTTTATCTACTGAAGGGCATCTAGGTTGCTTTCACAGTTTAGCTATTGTGAATTGAGCTGCTATAAACATTGATGTGGCTGTGTCACTGCATTATGCTGACTTTATGTCCTCTGGGTATTGACCAAGGAGTGGAATAGCTGGGTCAAATGGTGGTTCCATTCCAAGTTTTCCAAGGAACGGCCATACTGCTTTCCAGTACTGCACCAATCTGGAGTCCCACCAACAATGGATGAGTGTCCCTTTTCCCCTACATCCTCACCAACTCTTATTGTTGCTTGTATTCTTGATCATTGCCATTCTGACTGGAGTGAGATGAAATCTTAGAAGTTTTGATCTGTATTTCTCTAATTGCTAGAGATGCTGAACATTTTTTCATTTGTTGATTGAGTACATATCTTCTTCTGTAAAGTGTCTGCTTGGTTCCTTAGCCCACTTATTAATTGAGTTATTTGGGTTTTTTTGGTGTTAAATTTTTTGAGTTCTTTATATAACCTGGAGATTAGTGCTCTATCTGATGTGCGTGTGGTAAAGATTTTCTTCTATTCTGTAGGCTCTCTCTTGATATTACTGATTGTTTCCTTTCCTGAGAAGCTTTTTAGTTTGAATCCACCTCTTTTATCGAGTCTTGATTTTATTTCTTGTGCTTCAGGAGTCTTGTTAAGGAAGTCAGGTCCTAAGCCAAAGTGATGAAGATTTGGGCTTACTTTTTCTTCTATTAGGCACAGAGCTGACCACCTTTCTTTAAAAAGCTCTTTTTCTTCTGTGTGTTTTTGGCAACAGCTGTTGAGTAAAGTCATTTCTGTGTAGTATATAAGGGAGTTATACTTTTTTATCTTTTGAGTCTGAACTGCCCAGTCTAAACTGTCCATGTTGGTTTTGAACTTAAGATCCTCCTGCCTCAGCCTGCGGAGTCAACTGGGAGTACAGATGTGTGCCACTGTGTACAGTTCAAATTCTTCTTGTTTAAAACATTAAAAAGCTTTTTTTTTCTCCCTTAAGTCTTTAATGTCTTGATGAAAAAATGCTTGTAAGAATGTTTAGTGACAGCTGGGCGCGGTGGCGCACACCTGTAATCCCAGCACTTGGGAGGCTGAGGCAGGAGGATCAAGAGTTCAAAGCCAGCCTCAGCAACTTAGCGAGGCCCTAAGCAACTCAATGAGACCCTGTCTCTAAATAAAATACAAAATGGGGCTCGTAATGTGGCTCAGTAGTTGAGTGCCCCTGGGTTCAATCCCCAGTACCAAAAAAAAAAAAAAAAAAAAAGTTTAGTGACTATAAATCAATGAATAGAAATATGCCACTAGAAGGCTAGCACTGGTGCTGCTTGAAATGTTAGGTGCACTAAAGCAGTTACGTTTATTTTTAAATTAAAAAAAAAAAAAAAAAGAATGAGTTGGGTGCAACAGCTCATACCTATAATCCCAGTGACTTGGAAGAGCCGAGGCAGGAGAATTACTAGTTGGAGCCAGCCTCAGCAACTTAGTGAAACCCTGTTTCAAATTTTTAAAGGGGGCAGGTGGGAAGCACTGGGGATGTAGCTCAGTGGTAAAGCACCCTGGGTTCAATCCCAGTACTGAGGAGAAAAAAAAAAAAAAGTGAGAACAAATTTGAAATGAGAAACCAGCAAGGCCCCAAATTATTTGTATTTATACCCACCCTTCTTGCCAATGATTTGGAATCTGGCAAAATAGAAATAAATTTTAAATACATGGATTATGTATGTGACTTGGATGTGACAATCATAACAACACTAAATTGAGAAATGAGCCACACATTTTTTTGGGGGGGGGGGGTACAGTGCTAGGGATTGAACCAGGGCCTTATACATGCAAGGCAAGCACTCTACCCATTGAGCTATATCCCCAGTCCTGAGCCACACATTTTATACAGAAGATTTTTCAAATGACTGCTAAATAATTTCCCAGTTAGGATAACTTGAGCAGTTTATAAGAGCATTTTTTATGAGACAAAAATAATTTTTATAGAGACAAACATAATATTCTAAAATCCAAACTTCAACATACTGAGTTACAGCTTACCATTGTGGCATACGGTAACGGTCCAAAAAGAGAAAACTTAAGTGTGTTGATGAAGTGAGTTGAAAACCATGTCTTTAATATCAATCGTGTACTGTAAAAGTAAAAACAATGAAACCTCCACATTAACATAACATTATAAAGAGAAATAAGTGAGATTATTTAGTAGTCAACAAGGAGGATAACTTGAGGCACATATGTTTCCAACATTTTTTAATAATCTGTAACAAAAACTCATGTACCACAACCTACCTATTCATTGCTGAAAAGTAGTTCTCGCTATGTAGGCAAAACAGTTTGCAAGTTAAAATCCTTACTCATAAAAAAAAAAAAAAAAAATTAACACCCCCAGAGAAAAGTAAAATTTTTTAAATATCTTCTCTATAATCAGTACTTCAGCTTCCACTTTTCCTATGGATTATTCTAATAGACTGTCTACAGTTCACTTCATGAATCACCAATTTCATCATGCCTTCTGATAAAAAATTCTCTAAAGACAGTGATACTCACTCAAACACTCCAGGCTACATTTTCCAGATGGAGATCCAATCCCTCTGGCCTAGTTAGACTCCTAAAGAATCTCTTCACTCTAATAAGAGGGTTCTCATCCTGACTGCAAAGTGGAGTAACCTGCTGAACTTTAAATATGCCCCATCTCCCAGATTGTGAGTAACTGGTCTGGAGTGGGTTCCAAGGGTTAGTATTTTGAGTTGCCCAGGTGATTAAAAGGTAATGCCAAGGTTGAAGCCCATTGCTGTAAGTTCTTTGCCTACCACACAGATAGTACAGGTTTGCGCTGAGTGTGATGATAAATAAAGCTCAGTCTAATTTCTTCACCTAGCTGGTGTAACCACTGTTGTATGTCTATACGGCTGAGCGAAAGGACAACTTCTAGTAACAGAAAACAAGATTGCCCATGTAAACTATTGTGTTTTTGGTAAACCCCAAAGCTTAGGCTTCAGCAAATTCAGGTTAAAGAAAAAGTGAAAAAAAGAAAACAAGAAAAAGGAGGTGGGGGTGGAAATTTAGTTAATAATACATCACAAGCACTGTACACGTTCCAGGAATGATCATTTTAAAATATGAAAGGCATTAATTCTACCTTCAAATAGCTCACAGGTGGTTTAAGATGAAATTGGGTTAAGGTGATAAATTCCTGACCATTAAATGGAGATGAATATACATTACACTCACAGACAAAATGTGGTGACTTTGATAATAAGACCTCTTATTACTAAACTGGGTGGGTGGGTAACTTATAAGTACTGCACAAACCAACAAATAACTGTGTTATCTCCCTCAGACAGCAAACTGCTTATATGTGAGAAAACCATTGTTATCATAATTGATGTCTCCATTTCACAAAAAGGAACATTCAGAACTAGTGACTTTCTCAAGATCACATACCTAAATTGGAATTCTGCCCTCTCAACTTTTAATCTCATTAGGACCATTCAAACAAACACTCACTTTTAGATTTTTTTCAAGCAAAGCATTTAAAATAAAAACCTGATTTTACTCAGACTAATATAATTTCTAATTTTGATCTAACTTTATACCAGGGTGACCAACCACAGTACACTGTACTCAATCTAACTCCGAGAATCTTCGCAAGTAATTGCATATTTCGAGTCCCACTAGAGGTTTTGATGTGTCCCCCACTCTGCGGTGGCTAAGGGATATAACTTCCAGAGGCAACTATTATGCAAGTTCATTTCTGAACGCCTAGTAATCATGGCAAGGGCCAGTAATTCATTAATCCGCTTCAAAATATCGCTATCAATTCCACCGATTTCCCTGATCGACTTGCGTCTCTCTCAACTGCAGAAGCTTTTGTAACAACTTAGGCTTTACCCGCAAAACGCCAGCTCCACTGTGGCGCGACCCACCTTTATTCAATATGGACACCAAGAGACCCATTCCCGACCAAGCGCTACGCAAAATTTTTGTGTCAGGAAATACCTGTAAATGCAACTCAAAAGTCAAACTAAAAAGCGCGACTGAGCAGCACCACAAAACACAATGGAGGTGTCCGTCGGAAAGGTGCGGGCTTGGCCCCCATCCGGGACTGCCAGGTCGCTGGGGACCGTACCTTCCTTCCGCGGGATCCGGAAAGCCGCTAAAGAAGCGGCTCCCTCACCTCTGACCTCAGTAGGATCTCGCGAAAATAACTCACCCACCTGCCCACCACAGGCCCGCCCACCTACCTGCCGCCACCCACTTTCGCCACTGCGTTGGGCCTCCACACTGGGTCACAGACTGGGCCACAACGCCTACCCACCGCTTCAGCGGCGAGAAGCCGCTGCCCAGCCAACCGCCGGTTCCGGAGGCCGCACTTCCGACCTGCGCTGTGGGCGGGCGGAAGGGGTGTAGTTGGGAGGGCGGGGCAGCAGCCGGAAGACCCGGGCCTGGCGGATAGTGTATCAGTGTACAGATTCCTACCAACCCCGCCTAATTTTAGGTTCCGGCGCCACGCGGGGCCGGAGCCCTCTCTCAGGACCCACTTCCGGAGTCTTCAAAATGGGCGGGAGAAGTGTAGTTATTTGGGGCGGAGGGGGGACCTTGTTGAATTTCTAGAGCCAAGAAAACTTGGAGCTATTTTTCCTTTTTCACCTGACAGCTTTATGCACATTTGCTAGCACACTGCACAGTCTTCTTAGGGATATTAACTACCAATGAATTTAATGTTTTTTTTTTTTTTTGAAGTCATTCCAGAGATGGGTTCTACAATTTAGAAACTGCATTACCAACACGCTTTGTAATTGATTGTAACTATGCACTTCTAACAACTTGGTCACTGAGGAATAAGTGTTTTAAATTGAGGTGAAATTAACAGCATCAGATGAAAAATGTTAATGTGTACAGTTTGGTGACAGTTAAAATATTCACAATGTTGTGCTAACACCACCTCTTAACTAGTTCCAAAACATTTTCATTGGCTCAAAATGAAACCTGAATAGGTGCTCTCAATTCTTCCCTCTCCCAACTCTGGCAAATGCCAATCAGCTATCGGATTATAGATACTGCATGTAAATGGAATTTATGACTTTTATGTTACTGTGTCCTTCCACAGAGAGTGTTTTCCAAGTTCCCCTTGTACGTCCTGTAGCATGTATCAGTACTTCATTTCTTTTTCTTTTTTATGGCTAGTATTGACGTCAGGAGGAAGATATAAGGCAGGGAGGATAGGGACATGGGCTCTTGGGTAACTTCCTGGGCAACAGTACAAACAGCACCTGCAGATATTTGCTAAGAAACTTACAAAAAGGCTACTTTCAAATCAGGACCTACGTGACTGGGGTCCATGCCTCCCTGAAGAAGGAAAAATGCCTGATTGATATTTTGACTAGACTAAAGGCTACATGAATACCTCATGGGCACTGATTGCTTTAACACAGATTGGGGCTGATTTATTTAAACCTATAGATCTATATGAACCCCTAGACAATAGCCACTCTTTGGTATCTCTCTAGGGACCCCTCCCTCTTTGGGAGCTCTGTTTTGTTTCTAATAAATCCTGCAACTTTGGTCTCACACTTGTGTCTGCAGATTTAATTCTTCAAATTCATGAGACAAAGAACCCAACCCCATTGAACATAGAAATCACATTTTATCAATCTATTTTTTTGATGAACATTTTGGGTTGTTTTCACCTTTGGGCTACTGTGAAGAAAGCTATTCTGAACATTCGTGTACAAGTATTTGTCAGAGTGTGTTTGCAGTTCCTTTGTGTATATGCATGGTAGTGGAATTTCTGGGTGTTAGACTAATTCTAAGTGGCTGAGGGCCTTCCTAAATTGCTGAGACTGGCCTCAAATCTGTAATCCTCCTGCCTCAGCCTCCTGAATTGCTGGGATTTCAGGTGTACATCACTGTGCTTGGTCAGAAATTTCTTTCTCTCTAGAAAAATTCAAGTGAATAAATGAAGAAGGAATGGTAGAATATTACAGTTTTCAACCTGTGAGAAAATAATGCTTCTGAGAAATTGTAGTTATTGTTGTTTAATAACTGTTCAGGTGAAAAGTTGGAAGAGAACTTTATAATGATCCACTTTAGAGTGGATCAGGCTGGCAACATCTAATCAATCTTAATGATACTAAAAGTGAAATCATCAAAACCAAAAATAATGCGCTTCTTGATATATATGCAATATTATTAATATTTACAAAATATTTTTGCAAAAAATGAAAAAAATAACTGGGTGTGGTTGAGCACTGTAATCCCAGTGACTCCGGAGGCTGAGGCAGAAGGATCACAAGTTCAAAGCCAGCCTCAGCAACATAGTGAGACCTTGTCTCAAAAATAAAAAGGGCTGGACACTTAGCTTAGCGTTAAATCGCACCTGGTTAAATCCCCATTACTGAAAAAAAAAAAAAAGACACAGAGTAACATGTTAAGTGACATCATGAGACTATAATCTGCTAAACACATAATGTGTTAAACACTGTAATAATATAGAACTGGGGTGGGGAGGAATCTGTGTCAACAACTACCATGGACTGAAGTGTGTATCTCCCCACCACTTCTTATGTTGAGACCCCTAGCTCCAGTACCTCAGAACCAGTTCTTTTAAAAAATGATAAACATTCAGAGTTGGTTCTAATCCAATCCTACTGGTGCCCTTATATGAACTGGAGGCTAAAATCAATGTTTATAGCAGCTCAATTCACAATAGCTAAGCTATGGAACCAGCGTAGATGCCCTTCGACAGTTGAATGGATAAACACAATGTGTTTATATACACAATGGAATATTACTCAATCATAAAAAGAATGAAATTATGACATTTACTAGTAAATGGATGGAACTGGAGAGATCATGCTAAGTGAAATAAGCCAGACCCAAAAACCCAAAGGCCAAATATTCTCTGTGATCTGTGGATGCTAACACACAGTAAAGTGTGGGGGGGGGGAGAATAGAAGTTCATTGGATTAGAATCATTGGTTCATTGGAATGTAGGGAGGGGAGATGGGAATAGGAAAACATTAAAATGAGTCGGACATGACTTTCTCATGTTCATTTATGAATACATGACCAGTGAAACGCCACATCATGTACAAACATTAGAATGCAGAGTTATACTCCATGTATATATAATACATCAAAATACACTCCACTGTCATGTATAACTAAAAAGAACAAATAAAGAAACTTTAAAAAAGAAGCAAGAGACTAGGACACACAGACGTGCACCAAGAGCCAGGTGTGGCGGTGCACACCTGTAATACCAGCAATTGTGGCTACTAAGGCAGGAGGATGGCAAGTTTGAGGCCAGCCTCAGCAATTTAGGGAGGCCCTCAGCAATGTAGCAAGAGCCTGTCTCAAAATGAAAAGTAAGAAGGGCTGGGGATGTCACTCAGTGGTGAAGTGCCCCTGAGTTCCATCTGCAGTATCTAAATAAGTAAGTAAGTAAGTAAATAAATACCTCCCTCCCTCTCAGGTTTGACCTCTCTACAGTGTCATTTCCATGCCTCCCTTTCTGACTTACTGTATTCTCATCAGGATGACTAGAGGTTTCTCCAGCCTGCTCTTCCTATTCCTGTTTCACTCACTCTCTCCCCGCTCAGCCTCACTTAGATTGTTGCTAAAGTTGTCTTTTTTTCATAAATTTTTTAAAAAGTTGGACAAATAATACATGAACATAATAAAAAAATCAAACAGTGTGAAGATTCATAGCCATAAGAAAGTGAGTCCATCATAATGGGCATGTTTTATAATAGGACACATCTAAAAGGCACCCAATTTCTGTCAAAAAATGACTTGAATAAACCATGCAAAGTTTGCAAAATAGAGTAATAAGTGGCTGTTAAAAGGAGTAAAGAGTGTTTCTCTCCTGTATACTCTCTCTGGCTTATATTATTTTGAAGAAAAAAGAAAAAGCAAAAGCCTCCCACTAGTATCGAGCCCTGCTCATTTGTGTGAAAGTAATCACAACCTGGCACTCGTAGTGCTCATGGTTCCTGGATCAGTCATTATTTCTAGGAATTTCAGTGGATGGAGCTAGGAAATAAGTGTAGATACAAATATGAATAAAAACAAAATATCATGAACATACATCGTGAGTTATATGGACATTCCAACTCAAATTCAGAACTTTAGGGTTTTTATTTAACTTCCTGTCTTACATCTCTATGACCCTTTTCCACATTAAAAATGCTGGTCTAACCAGATAAAGTTGTGTCTGCCTGTAATTTCAGTGACTCGGGAGGCTGAGGTAGGAGGATCACAAGTTCAAAGCCAGCCTGAGCAACTTAATAAGATCCTAAGCTTAATAAGACCCTAAGCTGCTGCTGTCACCTGGAGACATCAGATTCCAGGTTCTCAACTTAGTGAGACCTTGACCCAAAATTAAAAAATAAAAAGAACTGTGGATTTAGCTCAGTTGTAAAGCACCCATGGGTTCAATCCCCAATTGTGAAAAGAAAAAAAAATGCTGATTTAAAATTGTACCAAAATAATGATACATTGCCTACCTGTATGTAACATTTGCAATAGTCTCAGAATAAAGCAAGTTCACCACCAATAATATGATCACTGAAACATTTAGAAAGTTGTTGAAGATTTTTTGTCCTTGGAGGCTATATCACTAAAGATGGATATAAAAGTTACATGCTTCTTAAAACATTTAAAATATTTTTTCCAGTTAATCATGCCAATAACATGATTCAGAGAAATATTTGTATTGCTTTTGTTCTCAGGAATTGGTCTTCTTAAAATATTTTTGAAATATGTAAAATAATTATATGGTTGCAATTCAAATATATAAAAAGGTTAAACTCAGAGAAATCTAACTTCTCTTCCACTTCTCTCTACTTGTTTTTCCCCTCACAAGAGAAACTACCTTATTTTGTTTTTTGGTTCATTATATACTACTTCATACATAATATAATATAAATTTATAGATGTAGATGAATACTGATCACCTTTTCACTGATAGTAATAAAAAGGTTAAAGTGATAGAGTTAAGCATGCATCCTATTTTTTGGAATGTGCTGTGTCTCAAGGCATTCAGTTAATTCATGAGTTATACTTTTTGAAGTGAGTAAATGGCAGGCCATTGTACTCTTTTTTTTTTTTCTTTTGTATATGTTTAAAATTTTTTGTGATAAAAAGTTATTACGGTTCCACCTCAGGTAACTTATTTTCTTCCCCAAGGTCAATTGCTGTTAACCGTCCATTGATTACCTATGCATATCTAAGACTTTGTGTGTATGCTTAGGTATATATACCTATATACCTTTCTGGGTTTCTTGCAAATGGAAAAAGAAGCCTTCTCGTTATGCTGTTTTCCCCCCCTGACAATATGCTATAGTTTGGATTTTAAATGTCCCCATGATGGTTAATCTTGGTTGTCAACTAGACCGGATTGATAGGTGCCTAGAAAATTGGTAAAGCACACTTCTGGGTGTGGCTATGAGGGTGTTTCCAGACTTAAATGGTCTGTGGGTCCGTGGGGGGATGACCTGCCCTGAGTATGCATGGCACCATCCAGTGAACTAGGGGCTAGATGGAACCAAGAGCAGAAAAAGGGAGAAGCTCCTGCCTGCATATAAGCTTGACTCCCCTGGAGTCATTTTTGTTGTTTGTGTTTTTGTTGCTGCCGTCACCGGGAGACATCAGATTCCAGGTTCTTTAGCCTTTGAACACTCTGACACCAGCGACTCTCCAGAGGGCTTCTAGGCCTCCAGCTTCGACTGGGCTGCATCATTATTCCTTCTTGTTCTGAAGCTTCCAGCTTTGGGGGCTGAGCAGTTACTGATTTCCCCATCTTTCTAGATAGAGATGGCCATTGTGGAACTGTCCGGGCTTTGATTGTGTGAGCCAATCTAGTAAGTCCCCTCCTGTAGTAATACATAATTCCATTGATTCTATTCCTCTGGAGAACACTGACTACTATATCACAAGAGCCTGTATGTGAAAGGATTGGTCCCCAGCCCATGGCACTATTAGGAGGTGGTGGAACTTGTAAGAGGTGGGGTCTAGTGGAAGGAAGGAAGTTAGTTCATTGGGGCATGCCCTTGAAGGTGATATTGGGACCCTGGCCTCTCCTCTTTCTCTCCCTTTGCTACCCAACCTCCTATGATGTGAGCTGTCATCCTCCACCACACATTCCTGCTGTGATATACTGTGCTGGCAAAGCAATAGGGCCCAGCTACCAGGCTGAAACCTCTGAAACCATGGTCTCAAATAAACTTTTTCCCTTATTAAGTGGATTATCTCAGGTATTTTGTTGCAGTGATGGAAAGCTAATTGATATACAAGTTTTTTTTTTAAAGATTTCTATATTTTCACATACAAATCCTGCACATCCTTCCTGATACATGTAATCCTTCTATTGGACATTATACCATAATTTAAGTTAGGTTTCTATTGTGGACATTTATATTGTTCCTTATGTTTTACTACTAGAATCAGGTAATAAATTCCTTACACCTAAATTCTTTGTGTATGTGTGTATGAGTGTGTGTGTGTGTGTGTGTGTGTGTGTGTTGCTAGAGATCAAAGCCAGGGCCTCATGAATGCTAAAGCATGCACTCTATCACTTAGATACACCCTCAGTCCTTTATAAATAATTTATTTTCTGTTTTTGCAAGGCTGAGGATTGAACCCAGGGCCTTGCACATGCTAGGCAAGTGCTGTACCATTGAGCTATGTCCTCAGTCCTTTAAAATTTTTGTTTTTGGACAGGGCCTATACTACATGGACCCATCTAGCCTTAAATTCATGATTTTCCTGCCTCCATCTCTCAGACAGCTGGGATTATAGGCTTGAGCCACCATGCCCGGCTACATATACATTCTTGATCCTATCTGAGACTCTGTGAAATAGATTGCAAGTAACAAGATTGCTTATGAAAGGATATATGTGTTTTGAATTTTGTTAGATAATAGAATTACAGAATATTTCATTTTGAGTTTATACAAACACTTCCAAGAATGTTGCTTCTTTCTCTGACCCAAACTCTATGATGGTAACATCTTGGATCTTGCCAGTTCATATGAAAGTTTCCATTTGTTTTAATTCACATTTCTTTAATTATGAGTAAAGGTGAGAATTTTTTCATGTTTACAACATTCCACATCCTCATCCTATTATGTTGTCTCATGTGTTTCTGCTCAAGTGTCATAGCTAGAGTCACTGACCCCTCTCCTCTGCTATCCTGGATTCAATGTTCCAACTCTGGTCTCCATGACTTTCTATGTCTTCTTCTATCAACACGTATTCCACATACTCTGGAATAGAATTGTCTTTCTTATTTGCTAGATCTTGAGCACTTTATTCTTAACTGTTTCCAGAATCCGGGGGGTTTTTGGCACTATGAATGTGCCCCAGTGAGAAATGAATTAATAAAAGATTGATAAACCACACTTATTGTAGCCAAAAGCAATGGGCTTGCCCCTTGGTGAATGCAAAGCCAATAAGCACAGTCAGGAGACAAAAGAGTGATGAAAGTTTTATTACTTGGACACATAAGAAGAGCATTGGGGAATATTGTCCAAAGGAGTGTCTCTCTGATCAAAGAAAGCAAGGCCCTGGGTGTAGTAGCTCAGGTCTATAATACCAGAGATGTGGGAGGCTGAGGAGGGAGGATTTCAAATTCAAGGCCAGCCTGAGCAACTTAGCCCCTGTCTCCAAATAAAATACAAAGTTCTGGGGTGTAGCTCAGTAGTACAGCACTTGCTTAGCTTGTGCAAGGCCCTGGTTTCAATTACCAGTAAAACACAACCTCACATGATAGTGAGACTGGGAGAAGGACAGGTAGTCAGCATAGATAGAAAAGGATCAGAAAAGGATCAGGTCAGAAAGTTGAGGGTTAATTGGCTAATTATTAAAGGAAAGGAAATGGATCTCTAACACCTCTGAGGAATTGCTGCTCCCAACACAATAAGTTGCTAATGATCACCTCCTGGGTTGTTCTTTTCCTGCCCTTAGGCAGGTGTAGAGGGAGAGGAAACCTGGGATCTATAAAAGGGCAAGACACACCCACTCCCACAGACACCAACTCTGGGACCCCTTCTCTCTGGGAGAGAGAGCAAAGTCTATCTTTGCTTCTCTTTCTTAAATAAAACTTGCTTTCTATGCTTGCTTAGGTGTTTCGTGGATATTTAATCTTCAACACTGGGACGACAAAGACCCGATCCTGATTTCTAAAACTGGTATTGATGGCAAGGGGCTTTCAGTGGGCAAATAGGACATATTCATCTAGGGAAGACTCATCTTCACATTTAGAGGTATAGAGGTGGGCACTTTCCTGAGCATGTTCACTTGGAGATCATGCTTCTTCACACACTGCATGTTCAAAATATGGAAGAAGGAAATACCTCCTTTGGTAGTCTAATGAACAGAATCTACTCTAGGTTACCTAAAAGTCTGAATCAGAATGACTTGACAATTTTGCCTGGTTACTTGTGGTCTTTGGAAGGCCTTATTTGACACACAAAAAAACAATTTGGGGGTAGGGGGATACCAGGGCTTGAACCCAGGGTTGCTTAACCACTGAGCCATATCCCCAGCCCTTTTTATTTTTTGAGACAGGGTCTCATTCAGTCACTGAGGCTGGCTTTGAACTTGGCGATTCTCCTGCCTCAGCCTCCCGAGTTGCTGGGATGACAGGTTTGTGCCACTGCCCAGCAAATTTTGTCATTTATTGTAAAGCAGTTCTCTGGGTGGCTTTGGACCAACCCAGTAGTCCCTCCTTTCTTGTAGTTCTCAAGATTAACAGCAGAACGTGCTAGGAATGCAGTAGCATCCTGAGCTAAGGTGGGGGATTGGCTGAAGCAGCCTGGGTTCTGTTCCAGTCTTCCAGTCAAAAAACAGGATGCTCTATGATGCTTTAGGCCAGAGAATCATAGAAGCTTGGGGTAAAGAAGTCTAGTGCAAGCTGCTTTCTGAGGCCCCTCATCTGTCATATAAGCACAGCACATGCTATCTACTCTTTGCAGATGTCTTGAGCTTTGAGGGATTGGTTTGCAATGAATCCTAGGCTTCTCTTGTCCCTTGCTGCCTGTCTGTAAATAACAAACCTGCTTTGTGTGACTTGCATGTGTGTGAGTGTTCTGTCTCACTGGAGTCAGACAAGTTGGTAGCCAGCATACAGTGCACCTGCTTCACAGTTGTGTGCTGTGTAGTTAGATTGCCTTAAATCCTTTACACTAGTTCATTCCCTCAAAAGAACCCTACAAAGTATAAGCACTATTATTATTCCCATTTTGCAGACAGGAAATGGAGGCCAAAACAGAGATGGATTTTTGAATCTACAAAGTTTGACTTTGTGGACAATGCTATTAATAACTACCTATTGTTGAAAAATAATTATGAAGCACAAATTTCAGTGCTTAATGTGCATTCTTTAATTTAATCCTCATAACCCTGAGTTATTAAATGGCAATACTTGGAAATAACAAAGACTTTCTCCTTGACCAAACTTTGGTGAAGCTCCTCTGAGTGCTTTCCTGGACTGGGTCTTAACCTTCCTTTCTTTCTCATGTAGCCCAGTTTTATTTTTTATTTATTCACTTTTTTTTAAGTGGTTACCTTTCACAAAGTACTTAGCATGGTGTCTCTGCATTTGAAAACAAAAAAGGAAATGCCACATTGACACCAAAAAAACAATTAAGGAATGCAATAGAAGCTGCAATCCCAACAGCTCAGGAGGCTGAAGTAGGAGGATCTTAAGTTCAAGGCCAGCTTCAACAACTTATCAAGTACCTAAGGACTCAGCCAGACCCAATCTCGAAACATAAGGAAAGGGCTGGGGATGTGGCTCAGTGGTTCAATCCTGGGTGCAAAAATCCAAAAAACAAACAAAAAAAAGTGCCTTATTCATATGCACTTTGAAACAGATGCAAAATAAGTAACAAATAGGCCTATTGTGTAAATGACATCTTTACCTCTGTGAAGTATTTGGAAAAACAAAGGAAGAACTCCAAAATACAAGAGAACAATCATGTTAATCAGTCATTAGTGATTGAACTTGAAATGAATTATGAGTACAAGGGAACAAGAAATAATGGAATGACTCCAGTATTGAACTATAGTGCTCCATTGTGTGAATATGTTCACATTTCTATAGACAATTTTTAAAGGTAGTTTATTCTTTTCAAAATTTTTTTAGTTGTTGATAGTCCTTTATTTTATTCATTTATTTAAATGCAGTGCTGAGAATTGAATCCAGTGCCTCACACATGCTAGGCAAGTGCTCTACCACCGAGCCAAACTCCAGCCCTAGTTTAATCTTTTATTTATATTAAATTTTTTCCCCTGGGTTGGCAAGAAATGAAGGGGAAAGAATGTTATATAAATTTAATACACAGCTTAGTTTTATAAACCAAGAATTGTGCTAAATCGGAAAGAATCTCCATGCTGAATATCTGACCACTCTGGGCTACCTTCAATAAGAATCCTGTTTGGTCCGTTTGGCAAGAATGTCCCTATCCTTAATGTCTCAGTAATTTTCCATCCACCACTCTTCTCAACCTGCTTCTATAAATGCCCAATTTTCCTTCTTGTATTTGGGATCAAGCCTAATTTTTCTGCCCTAGTTTTTTTTTTTTTTTTGTACAAGGGATTGAACCCAGGGAGCTTAACCACTGAGGAACATCCCCAGTCCTTTTTTATATTTTATTTATTAAGAGACAGGTTCTCTCTGAGTTGTTTAGGGCCTCACTAAATTGCTGAGGCTGGCTTTGAACTTTCGATCCTCCTGCTTCAGCCTCCCAAGCCTCTGGGATTACTCTTTGCCCTATTTTGATAGTCTTGACTCCTATGACTACATAAAGTCTTCCTTGCCAATTTAATAAGAGTAAGAAAAATTTGTTTGAATTTGACATTCAAAATAGTCTTATTAGAGAAGTACTATTATTATTCCATTTGCAGGTGAAAAAGATGAGGTCTTAGAGGGTTTAAGTAAATTGCTCCAGATTACACAGCTAATAAATTCACTGGCTGATCTGTACCCTACTTTTTTTTTTATTTTTTAGAACCAGGGATTGAACTCAGGGACACTCGACCACTGAGCCACATCCCCAGCCCTATTTTGTATTTTTTTTAGAGACAGGGTCTCACTGAGTTGCTTAGGGCCTCGCTAAGTTGCTGAGGCTGGCTTTGAACTCACGATCCTCCTGACTCAGCCTCCCAAGTTGCTTGGATTACAGGCGTGCACCACCATGCCTGGCTGTACCCTACTTTCTACAAATGCTTTTTCTGTTCTTACAGTGACTAAAAGCAGTGGTGGGGATGGCCTGGAGACCCACCTTAGTCTGGAGTCTGGTTATGTGGGTGCAAGTTGCTATTTGCTATACTGTGGTTGCTCAGGGCTATTTCCTTAGATTCCCCCATTTTTGTCCTTGATTTTTAAAAATTAATTAATGAATTAATTTTTTGTACTGGGAATTGGACCCAGGGGTGGCTTATCACTGAGCTACATCTCCAGTCCTTTTTATTTTGAAACAGTGTTGTTAAGTTGCTGAGAGTCTTGCTAAGTTGCTGAGACTGATCTTGAACTTGTGATCCTTTAACCTCAGCCTCCTGGGTTGCTGGGATTATAAGCATGTGCCACCATGCCCCCAGCATGTCCTCAATTTCAGAGTTGAAGGCTTGGCTGGCTGCTTGGCTCCAATGCGCATAAACATTATTTTCTTTGAATGGTGCTTTTTCTCTCCTTTTTAAATGCTTGCCTCTCCATTGCTGCTGCTGTCAGGATCTTCTGGAACAAACTGCTCCTCCTAGGACAGGGCAGGGAGAGAGTAGCTGCTGCACTGTGTGAGGAGTGCAGTTCTTCTAGGTGTGATGACCAAGACACCATGGAAACAGGAAAGCCTGATGGGCAAAGCCTTCTCTTGCCTGTCTCCACTTTGCAAACTCTTTTCTGTTCTTCTATACTTCCAATATCCAGAATATGTTGCATCTTTTCTGTTAAATGGTTTTTTGTTTCTGTTTTTTTTTTTTTCTTTTGGTTGATGGCATTGGGAATTGAATCCAGTGTCACTCAACCATTAAGCCACATCCTGAGTCCTTTTAATTTTAATTTTTTTTCTTTTCTTTTCTTTTTTTTTTTTTTTTTTGCGGTGCTGGGGATTGAACCCAGGGCTTTCTGCTTGACAGAAAAGCACTCTACCAACTGAGTTATATCCCCAGCCCTTTAATTTTTATTTTGAGACAGTGTTTCACTAAGTTGCTTAGGGCCTTGCTAAATTGCTGAGGCTGGTCTTGAACTTGCAATCCTCCTGCCTCAGCCTCCCCAGACCCTGGGATTACAGGCAGAGGCCACAGACTTGGCCTGTTAAATGTTTTTTTTGTGTTATACTTCCCCAAAAGATTCTCCAGTGCCGTCAGGAGACAGCCCCACCCTAATCCCCCCTCCCTATAGCCCAGCCCTAATCCCGTCCGAGCCCTATGAAAGTTGGCAATGACACAAGTAATATGCAATTTCCTGGCACCCCGCTTTTAGGAGTAAGGGTAATTGTCACTGGCCAGCTAAAATAAAGGCTTCTTTTGGCTTTACTTGATTGGTTTGGATGATTTTATTTTCTTTGGGTACAACAGTTGAGCCCCCAGGGTCTGCAAAATAAAGTATTCACCCTTAATATGACAGTAAGGCCCTCTGAGGTCCGATTCATTCATGTTTCCAAACTGAGTCTTCCACATCTTCTGCAGTAACTCCTTTTATATTCTGGTGTCTTATTGTTGAACCCAGGGATGCAAAAGCCCCAGTGTACTATTTACTGATTATGTTCTGAAAGCTCAGTCCTTGTCCCTGATGCCAATTCAAGAATGAGGACATGGTTTGAGAAAAGGAAAAAGAAGTTTTATTGCTTTGCTAGTTAAGGAAATAACTGAATGAAGGAAATAAAGAGAGAGGAGAGTCGGCCCAACAGTAACAAAGGTTTATTCAGGACACACCTGGGGAGGGGGAGCCAGTGGAGGCTGAGACCTGTCTTCTACTTCTAGCCTGGGGTAGATACAGGGGAGTGAGGGAGGGGATTTTTGTGGTTAAGCTGTTGCTGGGAGGGAAGGGTCTTTGTGGTGTCACCTTCATAAGGAACCTAGTGTTTTTCAGGATTTCAGTCCTAGATAATTTTCTTTCTATCGAAGATGGAGTACTATCTGGGGTTTCTTTGCATGACAATGGAGTCTGGGGTTTAGGCTGAGTCAGAGTGACCTTGAGGTGGCTGTTGTGTTATGATGGAGGATGTGTTCCAGAACGGTGTTGCCTGTGTCAAGTTCTTCCTAACAGCTAGCAAAGGAGAAACAGGGGATTCCTGTCCCAGAGTCTGTGATTCTGCCCATCAGAGGGATCAGAGGTTTTTAAAAAGATGATTCAAAGTTGGGGGTTGAAATCTGTTTGCTATTTGGGAGATTTCTTGACTCTTCTGGCACCATCCCTGAAGTCTGAATTACCTCCTTCCTGTGGTGGGTGGATGCTCAAAGACAGGGATGCTCTAGGATGGAGAAGAAGGGTAATTCCATTTCCCCTGAGATTAGGGAGGAGAGATAGAGGAAGAGAAAGAAACATGTCCATTTAAAAAATAAGTTGCAGCAGCAGAATAGCCAGGGCTATATTCAAAGCATAAAATGGACCATTGTTACAATTCCAAAGAGAGAACTTGGAGGACTCAGTAGAGAGGATGTGGTCCTTGGTGGCGGCACAATGGGACAAGAAGGAGGGCGGCACTGCACCTACAAGCAGGAGGAATGCACAGGTTATGTTGTGTGCCTACTGCACAGAGGGATGTCTTCAATGTTGTGTGCTCACTGCACAGAGGGATGTCTTCAATGTTGTGTGCTCACTGCACAGAGGGATGTCGTCACATGTTTTTTGAGTACATTCCTTTGTTTCACAACTAAGGTCATTCTGCTTTGATCCTCATGGAAAGATGGGAGACAAGGGAAGTGGTTATCATATTCCTTGGAGTTCTTATCTCACTGCCAGGAACAACAAGCCTTCCCAGGCCCTGGCTTATTTGTGGCACTACCCGCCTATTTTCTTGTGAACTTTCATTCTTTCTCTCTCCCACCAGGCTTTCTTTCCCCCACAGGAGAAAAACATGCAAGGGAACCAGAACTGGGGACAGGCAGTTAGTGTAAAAATCAGGGAATCTGGTCAAATAGCGGAATGGAGGCCATCAGAGTCTGGGAAGTTGGAGACTCCCTGTGAGATTTGAATGTCAGTGTCTCTTTTCATCACCAAGGTTATCTGCTTTACTGCCCCTCCCAAAAAACTGCAAGCAGGGAGTTGCTAATTAATGCCCCCTGGGCCCTTACCTGCTACACTTTGGCCCTCCCCCTGTTCATCTGCTTATCAGCTTTTGAATCTCACCTTTTCCCTGTGTCACCAGGGCCTAGTCATGTAGGCAGGAAGGAAAGGTAAGGGTTAGAGGAAAGAACAGAACAAAGAAGACTCTAATCTATAAAAGATGTAGGGTGCACTCACTTCTCAGGGAATCGAGAACATCAGCCATGGCCCCGTTCTTCCTCCGGGGAGAAGTCTGTGTTACTACCTTTAAATAAAACCTGCTTGCCTTGGCATGCTTCTCTGATGTTATACTTAAACACTTGAGCAAGCAAGAACTTGTCACTGATAAACGCGGTATCACAAGTTTATTCAATAAGTTTTACATGACACATACCTTCTTAAGGAAATGAAATTTTATACTAAACTGGATGAAGAGTAGACAGTCATGGGAGACATGAAAATGGACAAAGGGGCTGGGATTTGATAATAATAAACTGGGAGGAACTTGAACTTGGCAAGGCAGGTTTGCTCTTCCTTTCCTCCAGGTAAAGTGAGGATACTTCTCAAGGGACAGTCCTGTGGTCTGCTTCAGGGTAGGTTAGGAATTTTTTTTTTTGGTACCAGGGATTGAACTTAGAGGCACTTAACCACTGAGCCACATCCCCAGCCCTATTTTGTATTTTTATTTAGAGACAGGGATTCACAGAGTTGCTTAGTGCTTTGCATTGCTGGGGCTTGGTTTTGAATTTGAGATCCTCCTGTCTCAGCCTCCCAAGTCACTGGGATTACAGGCACATGCTGCCACACACCACTCCCAGGATTTTTGATCTGCTGGGGAAATAAATAAAGTTAATGACCATAATGTTTGAGAAACAGGATGTTAAGAACCATACTTTATTTGGAATTTTACTCTATAATAATTGTATTTCACTACATGTAAACCCAAACATCATGGCTTAGTAGCACAGTGCACTGAAGGGTATCACTTGTTCATTGATCATATGGCTGACTGGACTGTGGTTAGCCTGCCACTGCCCAGCATTGCAAGCTGCTATCCACACGTCAATTGTGGTTTCAGAGGTCCATAGACAGCTCCATTCCTCAGGGCTTGAGGTGAGGCAGAACATCATGGTGGATGAGTGTGGTGGAGGGAAGCGGCTCACATGATGGTCAGGAAGCAGAGAGAGAGAGAGAGAGAGAGAGAGAGAGAGAGTCCCACCAGTCTTATGTGCCACGTGACTGTCAACACCTCTGAGACACTTTCTGGGCTCTCATTTCTAATGTCCCCAAATGCTTTATCTCGCTGAACACAGCCTTAATGTTCCCCTCAGGCTAACTAAACTTTAGACAGTATTTCTTCCTTACTCTAGGTCCCTGATCTCCTGTTCTACCATTTACAAAACAAACAAACAAAAAAACCCAACAAATTTGTATATTTGTTCTGTCCATTTGAGATATAAACTAAACAACAACGACACCCTTTGACTAATTCACAACACATGATTGTCTTTCTCAAGGACTTATGTTTACATTGACTGACTTTGATACATTGAAATTTTAAAGCTTTGCCCAGCACACCTGCTGTGGTCCTAGAGCCTGAGGCAGGAGTATCACCAGTTCACCAGTTTGAGGCCATCCTGGGCAATTTAGCAAGACAGTCTGAAAGTGAAAAGGGCTGGGGATGTAGTTCAGTGGTAGAATGGTTCAGGGCTGTGTCTGAGGTGGTTGAGGGGAAAGGATTTTTTCCCCCTTAGGGTGAATACAGAAGCAGAGCAAAGAAATTATTTGATTGGCTAAGGTTTGAGCAATTGACTTATTTTACTATACCAATGGGAAGTTCAAGACAGTAATGTCTAATTGGCCACCCACAATGCATTGAAAATGAGTTTCATGATGCACTGAAAATGAGTTTCATCCCTCTTTCTTCCTTCTTTCCTTTCTTCCTGCCTTCTTTTCTCTCTGCCTCCTCTTCCTCCCCCTCTGCCTCCTCCTCCTCCTCCTTCCTGTTCTTTTTCAAGGTATTAGAGATTGAAGTTAGGGTCCTCAGTCACCGAGTTACATCCCTAGACTTTATATACAGATATATATATATATATTTTTTAATTTTGAGACAGGTTCTCACTAAGTGGCTTGGGCTGACCTATAACATACAATCTTCCTACCTCAGCTTCATGAGTAGTTGGGGTTACAGGTGTGTACCACCTTGCCCAGCTCATTTTCTTTAAAATTTGGACTTAGGTTTGGGCTTGCTTATGTGGAAACCCAGGGCATTGAAGCCACATAAGTCTAATGGACTCCTATTTAATTATTTTAACACATCTCTTGTGCTTCTGCAAACTGGGTACTCAATGTTTGTTCATTCATTCATTTATTCATTCATTCAACTTATTGGCAATTTATCGCCCATAATTTACAAGGTATGCTTCTGACTGCTGTGAGCAAAAGGAGAAACGCTTGTGTCCTCACAGAAATACATTCTCCTGGGAGAGTCAAAGATATGGGAACACATGATATGTTAAATGTGTCTGTGTCCACCAGGACTATACCATACCTGTGTTGGGGAACTGTTGTCCTTGATGCAGTCAGGGAGAACTGTCCCCAGAGGAATTGTGGGGTGGCTCAGTAAGAGAGTGTTAGAAAGGACCCATTATAGGATTTGGGCTTTGGCAGGGTAACTTTTGGGAGAGGCTAATGAAGTTAAGCTTTGCTCTGAATTGAAAGTTGTTAGGAAGTAAAAGTAATTCTTACCAGGCATCTCGATGAATTTTTTTCTATGGGGAGGGCAGATGAGATTGAAAATAAAAATGTAGTTGGTTAAGAAGCAGCTGTCACTAATTTTAACCAAGAGAAAAATGGTGCTTCCCTTGCTAACCAGCCCCACTGGTCTCCCGTGTTAGCAAGGGAAACACGTATTTGGTAGGTTTCACAGTGAACTTGTTTCTGTTCTCTATCAATTTCAGAGTGCCCGTGTCTGTTGTTGACATTCTATGGTATTGTTCTTGTCCCACAGGACAGCACGACCTCTAACTATGAGCACCAGGTCACTTTCCAGGCATCAGAGGCCTTTTCCTTCCCAGATCATAATAAGTGGCGTGAAGAAGAAAGCAGGGAAAGGTATACAGGAAGTGCTAAATGGAGAGAAAGGAATGCTTTTGATTTAAAAAAGGTTACTGAGGATTTATTAATATGTGAGAAATGATCTGAGGTGAGGCAGTTGGCACATTCCAGTAGCAGTAGGGAGACCAGTGGGGCTGGTTAGCAAGGGAAACACGTGACCCAAACTGAAATAATGCTGCTACAAATAGAAAGTGTCTTATGCATTCAAACTCACTTTAGCAGGCCTTAAGGCAAGACAGGACCACTATTTAGTATGTCAAAGAAGGGCTTCAATCCA
Source organism: Glaucomys volans (assembly GCA_020662805.1). NCBI lineage: Eukaryota > Metazoa > Chordata > Mammalia > Rodentia > Sciuridae > Glaucomys > Glaucomys volans. The sequence continues at coordinate 244,522 of JAJEJO010004542.1, forward strand.
GGATTGAATTAGGCTAGATTTTGGATCATTTTTTAAAGCAGGTTTTGAGGGACTTGATCTTCCCAGCATTGTCTGAAAGCAGTTGCCCTAACAGGTGATGAGTTTTGTGCTGGCACTAAGCGAGCACTGAAACATTTGCTGATTGCATTTACCTGATCAAAGGAGCCCCTTAAACATTCTGCACAGATAACCCAAAATCAGCTTCTGATTTGTGGTTTGCATGAAAATGAATTTTGAGTTACAAAAATGCCTCTTCCAATCTGTCTACTGAAAAAGTTCTTTCAAAACAATGCTTCACACATTTACAGGGTAAATGCTCACATATGTTAATCTCTTTTGAGCATTTCAGTGGCTTTGTGAGTGGGTGTAAGGAACAATCTCCATTTAATATTTTGCTGATCCACCAGACATAGTGGTTCATATCTGTAATCCCAGTAGCTTGGGAGGCTGAGGCAGGACAATCGTAAGTTTGAGGTCAACCATAGCAACTTAGTGAAGCCCTCAGCAACTTAGTGAAACCCTGTCTCAAAATACAATAAATAAATAAATGATAAGGCTGGGGATGTGGCTCAGGGGTTAAATCCCTCTAGGTTCAATCCCCAGTACAAAAAAAAAAAAAAATTTCGGCTGATTCATATGTGGTTGTTTGTATTTGATAATTTTTGATTTACAAAAATGGTAATTATATATAGTTTAACCTAAAAAAGGAGGAAATTCGAGAGTTTAAAAAGGGCAAGGAAAAGTTAGTGGTAGTCTCTTTGTGTTTTTTGGTTTGTTTTTATGGTGTTGGGAATGTGAATCCAGGGCTTTCTGCGTGCTAGGGAAGCACTCTACCAACTGCACTATAACCCCAGCCCTAGTGGTAATCCAAATTCACATGTCCAACCTAAAATACTCCCTTGGACCCCAGAAACATCTAACAGTTCTTCTTAACATCTAATAAATATTTCAAAATTGACAGGTAGAAACTGAACTTTTAGATTATCCATTAAACCATCTCCTAACTGGGTGTAGTGATTCATACCTATAATCCCAGCAGCTTGGGAGGCTGAGGCAGGTGGATCACAAGTTCAAAACCAACCTCAGCAATTCAGTGAGGCCCTAAGAAACTTAGTGAGAACCTGTCTCAAAATAAGAAAGAAAAAGAGGCTGGAGATGTTGCTCAGTGGTTAAGCACCCCTGGGTTCAATCCTGGGTATCAAAAAATAATAAAACCGTCTCCTGAACCAATGACAAAACAAAACAAGATCTAAAAATTGAAGAGATATTAGGACTGGGAAGGTGGGATTGGGTGTGGGGATGTGGAGGGGGCAGGCATTGGTGGAGAAGAAGTGGAGGAGAGGAGAGGAGAGGGTAGAAGAAGTGAAGAAGGATATAATCAACACACTCTACAAACGTATGGAAATATCACAGCGAGTCTGTACAATGAATGCGTTAATAATTATAATAAAATATATTTGAAAAATAAAACTCTTCTCCTGCCATATTTCTTACCTCAGCAAATGACAACTCTGTCTTTCAATAGCTCAGTTTGGAAAACTGGGGACACCTTTGACTCCTCTCTTTCTCAAACTCCACATTTAATCATCTGCAAGGTCTACTTTAGAAATATAATCAGAATTTTACCACTTTTTACCACAATGGACGTCTTCCCTTCCCTAGATTATTGCAGCCCATTTTTAACTGGGTACCCGATGTTCATTAATGTCTGCTGATAGTCAATCTTACTTACAGGAGCCAGAATGATTTTTTTTTTTAAGTATCTGCATCAGTTATATCACTCTGCTCAAAATACTCTGACGGCTTTTGATCTTATTGACCATCTTACAAAAAACATAATTATTCCATCCTCCCACTGCCTTTTACTTATTTCTACTTTATCCTGCATTCACTCCACACTGACCCTCTCCTGTTGCTGAAAACATCAAGTGTACTTTCACCTGGGGGCTTATGCCTCTGTAGTTCTCTTTACTTGCAATCATCTTCTCCAATCCTTTAAAATTTCCAATTGAAAACACTTTGCTATATATCTCTGAGAAGTAATCTAAAATAAAGATCATAATTTTAAGATCATACTGTAATTCTATAACATCATGTGATTCCTGTGAGAGTTTACATTTTCCTATTCTCACAATTAAAATAACATTGTTCAATTCAATGTCCAAGTAAGGTCCACATATTGCATTTACTTAATAGGATCCTTTTAATTTGTATCTGTCTTAAACACTTTAAATCAACAACAATAACATTTAACATATATATCAGTTTTGTCTCCCATGGCTTTTGCATGTCCTTTGTTTAAAAACAACACAACAAAAATAAAGTTGGTCCATGGTGCAGTAGAATTTCCCACATTTTAGAGTGGTGTTATTTAATGTGTTTATCTACATTTTTTTACTTCCCCTAAACTGCATGTTAGGTCTGCAGGTTGAATAAGATTTCAGTTTGATTTTTTTTGCACAAACAGTTCTTAGGCCACTGACTGTATTTTCCTATTGCTTTACATTAGAAAGATTATAACTTTTATATTAGCCTTTTCAAAAAAAAAAAAAAAAATTGATTCAGTTTTTAAAATGCAATTTAGCCACTAGAGGTCAGGATTTCACTTACAAATAAATGCCACACTGGCTTTCTTGAAGATTGTAGACAATTTTTGATTTGTGAAGAAGTGAAAAATCTTTGTTAGATGACATTACTAGGAATTTCTGGGTAATTAATTTTGGTTCTTAAATATATAAACTCTAGTTGTTTTGAAGGCCAAATATGGTTTTTCCAATATAAGTTTTTCATTGTTGACCTGAACAATGTACTAAAATTTTATTTCCTAAATTTAAGTAGATTTATTTGCTGCTTTAACTGTTTAAGATATTCTGGTTGAATGAAAAATGGGAAAGGTTGAACAGTGCGAAAAATTCTAGTGAAACCAGTCATGGAAGAAGATCAATCGGCAAAGGAGGGGAGGAAGTCAGAAAAATTCACCTGTTGTGGCTGCAATGGGAGTCCATGCAGTCCTTCACTCCAGCACTGTCCTCAGCCTAGTTCCTGGGGGGCCATCTCCACAGCTTTGGGTGCAATGTGCCCTGTTCTTTTGCACTTGGCTGGTATCCCTGGGAATCCAAAGATGTTTTTCAATTTGATCTAATTAAGCAGGTGAGTGGCACATGACTAATCGCAGCAACTCAGGAGGCTGAGGCAGGAGGATTGCAAGTTTGAGGTTATCCTGGGCAATTTAATGAGACCCTGTCTCAAAATAAAAAAATAAAAATGGCTGGGGATGTAGCTCAGTGGTAGAGTGCCCCTGAATTCAAACCCCAGAACACCAAAAACTAAAACTAAAAAATTGAGTAGAGATGTTGGTAGAGGTATATAGATATGTGTTGTTTGGATTCTTTGGAGGTAGGACAAATTTAACTCAGTAATGTGACTCTTAGGATAAATTAGTGCCGCCAATTGATGACAAAGCAATAGACCAAAACTCCCTATTAAATAGTGCCTTTTGCCTGTGAACTCTGAGCACACACTTGCTACTGGTAGGGGACATTCCAGTAAGCTCCTGATGTGGACTTGGGCAGTTAGTGTTGTGCTCACCACAAAGCACCTTGTTTGTAGTTGAATTTGTTATCACCTTTATATATAGCTCAATTACATGTTATAAATGAAATGAAATGAGAGGAGGAAAAGTTACTTTTTATGAAAGCTAAGTTGATCTATCTAAGACATAATAAAGGCAAATCTTAAAAGTGAAAGGTATTGCATTAGGTGTGCATACGATTTGAGGGAACAAACACATAAACGTCCAAGAGTTTTGTGTCACATTGAATGACAAATATCTTTAAATTTTTGTACTTCTTAAAATAACTTGAAAGTGAAAATTGCAGAAAATAATCATGAAAGTGATTTATGCAAGAAAGAGTGGACTCGGACTGAAAGAAAAGCCATTGTTTTCACATTTACAAGTTTAAGCTATGGTATTTAAAGTAGTATGAGTATCTAAAAACTTTTCTTTAGCTTAGCTTTTATTATTTTAGTATTAAGGATTAAACCCAAGGGTGGTTTACCACTTAGCTGCGTCCCTGGTCCTTTTTACTTTTTAAATTACAGATAAGGTCGTGCTAAGTTGCTTAGGGCCTCATTAAGTTGTTGAGGCTAGTCTCAAACTTGTGATCCTCCTGCCTCAGCTTCCAGAGTTCCTGGGGTTCAGGCCTGCACCACCAACTTATCTTAGCTCCCTCTAACCCTTTTTTATTTAACATCAACTATTGATCCTAATTACTTTGGGTAACATGGTATGTATTGTGTTTATGTTTTGGGCTCCTTGATAAGGGTGTATTATTTGAGTCACTGATATATTTTACTCAACTTAATTTAATATCATGCCCTGGTCAAATACTCACAATGAAAGATGTTAATAAACTCTGAATAGAGGGATTTGGAGAAACACAAAACTTCCCTGGAAGACCTGGATTTGAACTTCATCTTTAATACTTGCCAGCTGTATGATCTTTCTCATCATCTCATAAGTCTGCTTTTCATAGTTCATAAAAAGGAAAGAACTGTCATCATCACTGTTGTGATAATCAGTTTCTTTATGGGGGTGATTAGAAGGAGAAAGTAAGATTATGCAGGAAAAAGAGCTTTGTGAATAGTCAAGGTCTCAGGAAATATGCTGTTGGTGGTTGTTGGCTCTGAGAGCTTCTCTTCGCATTGTACTGCCATAGTTGAGTTTCCACCAGGACAGGATCTAAGAGAGTCCAGACCTGGAGAAGGTGCAGGTACAGTTAATCCTAGGCAGAACAACTAACACAGGAGACAGAAGCCTAGGACCAAAGTCACCAGTGTTCCTAACTCCTAGGAAAGACTGGGAGGAAAAACATCATATCTGGAGGTGGTTTCTAGACATAGGAAGGACTAGCAGGGCAAAAAGCTTCCTGAGGATGTTTTAAACATTAGGATCTTTAGACCTGGAGGGATACAGGTTACAGGATCTTTTAACTTGAGAAAGTAGCTCTGCTCAAAATACTTTTCTTGACATACTTTGATCATGGACAGATGGTCCAATATTTCAAAATTTGTTGAACAAACCATTTTATTTGAAAATTAAAACAGCTCCTGAACTATTTAAGTTAAGGAGATATCAAACCAATGGCACCTCAATGTATATAAATTTGAAAACTTTTCTCTTCATTTTGCAGGGCTCCTAGTTCCCAAAAAGTAAATTCAATTAATATTTTCTCTTTGAAGTAACTTTCACAAATTCTAGAGAGAGTTTTTGTGACTATATGAAGTTTACAAAATATTACATTTTTAATTTTAATATTTGCATAATTAATTTAAAATAGTTTTAAACACTACAAGATAAGGACATTAATTTTATTTCTATAATTTAATCAACAAACAACTATTTAGATAGCACCATTGTAAACCAGGAATTGTATTGTTGACCTAAGGATGAAAAATGGGCTTCTATCTTGAAGGATCAACTATGAGATGATTTTATATTTGATAGACTGTATCTATGTATTCAGGGTAATATGAATAAAGGAGAAGACATTTGACTTGGAAAGTATGGGAAAGTCATTTCCCTGACTGCATGAAAATCAGGAACATGAAGTCCCTTAGACAGATGGAAACTTGAGGATCATTCGTGAGCCATGCATTTAAAAATACAAAAAGGCAGTAAGTCTGTTAAGAATGTTGGGTGAGATTGACCTCTTGATATCAAGATTACCTTAAAATTGAAAGCGATTTGTACATGTTTGCATTTGGCCAATGGAAAGAGAGATTTCACATACCAGAAAAGAAAATTTTTGCTATCATTTAGTTGGGTTCCTGAGTATATTAAAAAGAAGGGATTATAAGGAATAAACCAACTTCAGAGGTAAAATGGCCCATCAGGAACATTTGGAGTGATGGATGGATAAACACTCTGGCGCGTGTGTTTTGGATTGGGGAATATTTTAAGCACCTGGAATTTAGTTAATCCTGTTTCCCAAAGCAGTAATGTTCTTTATATTAGCATAGCAACTCAAGGGAGCTCAACAAAGACAGACTGCCATCAATGAATCAGGTGTGCTTTGGTATCAGTCTCAGAATTAAACAACTGTGTTGGGATTTCAACAACTTACCTTTCTGCTTTAATTGTTCCACATGGAAAGTGGTTAATGTGAACATGGGAGACAAACACAAAGATATAAAATCCTCCATGGTGAGTCAAATAAGAAGAGATGGGTTAGTACATGAGCAAAAGGAACTTTGTAGGAGTGAAGGCCACTCACTGAATGCTGGAATGGCTTATCAAATGGGGTTGTAGAATTATCTTGTTGCAAGAGCTCCAAACTTACAACATAGATCCAATCCAGGTGAGCTCTGGATTTGCACATCTGATTATCCTCATTGGTTTTTATGACCCAGCTTAGCCATTACTGTCTCTAAGAAGGCTTTTCTTACCCTTCCATGCAGATTTGGCCATTTCTTCCTCTAAGTCCCCACTATTTCCTTCATGTCATCCTATCATAGCACCACTAAAATTTGAGGACAATTCTGTTTTTGCATCTGTCTTTCTTTATTAGATTTTAGGTTTCTGAGAGCAAGAACTCTCATTTATTTATCAATTGCATTTCAACTTCCCAGTTCATTACTGGGCCAAAGCAGAAAACAGTATTAAATAAATCCCCTAGTTCTTCAATTCTAGCTAAACTGGGCATATATTGTTTTAGGAATTCATCAGGAACACTCCCATTTTTGTGTTGATGTATGTCCCTCATTTTGGAAGCCAATTTCCTCTCCTCTGTAAGTCACACAAATTTCCAGTACACTTTCATTACCTTTTTGAAGCCTTCAGGAGATTAAAGAGTTGAGTGATAGCTCTTTCCTTGGAAATCCTAAAGCATTTATTTACAGAGTTGATACATTTTAAAAAATATGCATGCTCCATGACTACCCAACTACTTTGTGAGCATCTCAAAGGCAAGGACCATGCCTTGTCCTTCACAGCCTGATGCCTAGCACAGAGCCCTGTTTGAGTAGTTGGTATAAACCGTAGCTGGAGATGAAGGAGATGAGAAAATGGGTGATTGACCACTTATGGAATTTTCTGTTGAAGACATAATGCTAAGTCTAATTTATAAAATGTACACACAATGGAGAAGTAGGATCAACATTTTCAATATTATAAAATAATGACATGGTCTCCATTCCTTGGGGCCAGATCGCTTTAAATTCAGAATTTTTCCTAGTCACTACAGTGCCTAAGGTAGCATTTCCTGCTAATACTATACAATAACTGGATAAAGACAATACAAACTATAAATGTTCTCACATCAGTTCAGAAGAGGTTTTAATAAAGTGAACCTTGATAATTTGAATTGCATAGAGTATGATGTCAAATTTTTTTTTGGATGATTGAGTTTCATGTCACATTATTGACCTTGCCAATTGACTATGGTCTGAGATTTAGCCTCGGCAGTTCAATTAGTTTCCATGGGGAGATTCTGTGTTAGTATAAATGTCATGAGTAGACTATAAATCAGGAGGATCTCAGTATTCTGCTAAAAACTGTAGTTCTTAAAGTTTGACTGACTCCAATATATTAGATAGTTTATATATTTTGGCTAGTGGTTGGTAAGAAGTTTGGCAAGAGTTTTGAAGGCTCCTTGTTCAATCATTATAAACTATCTCTTCTGAGAGAACTTAGAAGATAATAAACTTCTGAATGTACAAAGAACCTACTTGATTGTCTCCCCTCATTAACACATTACTGCTTTTCTTCTCTCTTTTCTTTTTTTCTTTGACTGCTGGGGATTGAACCCTTGGGCACTTTACCACTGAGCTACATCCCCTGTTCTTTTTATTTTAAGACTGGGTCGCCCTAAATTGCTGAGGCTGGCCTTGAACTTGTGATGCTTGTGCCTCAGCTTCCCTAGTTGCTGGGATACTTTTCTATTTTTTAAGTGTTTAAAGATGATTTAGAAATCAACTCCATTCTATTTGGGCTGAATCACATAGTGTTTCTTGTTGCCAGCCTCTACTCCTCTTGGCTAGAGTTTAATTGTGTTTTCATCCAACATTCACAGATTAAGTTGAGTAATCTCTCTTGGCATGTCTTTCAGTCAGTTTATTTGTTCACAAAAATGAAGTCACTGTCATATGGAAGCATTTAGTGTATTAACTAATAAATTGGAACAGTGAAACCTAGAAAGCATTTTTTTTAATCAAGTTAAAATATCAAACCACACAGTTTTCTCCTTTTTGCTTTTATCATAAAATTTCTCCCAGGGGTTGTGCTGTAAAAATCTGTTTTCTTCAAGTAGATTTTCTTTTTTTTAATATAAAAAATAAACATTGACAGAGGGAACACCAACACAGGTTAGTGACTTAGTTGACTTTTAAAAAATAGTTTAAAATAAGATCAACTGATGGACTCAGTGGTAGAGTGCTTGCCTAGCATGTATGAGGCACTGGGTTTGATCCTCAGTACCACATAAAAATAAATGAATAAGATAAAGGTATTGTGTCCATCCACAACTAAAAATATATTTTTTAATATTTTTATTTATTTTTTTACAGACTTCATTTTGATTCATTGTACACATATGGGGTACAAATTTTCATTTCTATGGTTGTGCATGATGTACATTCATATCATTATTGCTAATCATACATGTACATAAGGTAATGATGTCTCTTTCATTCCACCATTTTTCATACCCCCACCCCCTTCCCCTAAAAAGATCAACTGAGAGAATATAGGAGAGGGATTTAATGTGGTAGGTGTGAAGTAGAAGGAGAAGAAAATACTGAGTGGTAAGGGATCTTAATCTCTTCTTTCTGCTAAAACAAAATACCTTATATTGGATAATTATGAATAACAGAATTTATTATTCACAGTTCCGGGACCTGGGAAGTCCTAGATCAGGGTACCAGCCGATTTGGTTTCTGGTGAAGGCTGGTTTCTCACAAGTTGGAAGAGAAAAATAGGTTCTCTCAAGATTCTTTTATATGGCACTAGCCACATTCATAAGGGCAAATCCTTTATACCTAATCATCTCCTAAAAGCTCCACCTCTTCTTTCTTTTTCCATCTTACATTATTTTCTCTTTTCACATTTTTGTTGGTGTATTGTGGTTGCACATAATGATGCCCACCTCTTAATACTATCACATTGGGTGTTAGGTTGGGGATGCCTAATGAGGAGGGGACACCAACACAGACCCCAGAATGAAGTGAGAAGGTGGAGGAGTCTGGATTGAATGCAGAGGACAATGGATTTGTAAACACATTTTAACACATTATCAGGAACCACATGATGAACTGAGAACTATTTTAAATTGTCAGACCCTGGAAAAGGTTCTGACATCAAAAAGAGAAAGACTGCATTAGATCCAAGGGGGCCAGTAACATGATAGATGGCAAAGTGGTTGGCAAAGGAAAAAAAAAAAACTTTGCCGGGTGCGGTGGTGCACGCCTGTAATCCCAGCACTTGGGAGGCTGAGGTAGGAGGATCACGAGTTCAAAGCCAGCAACTTAGCGAGGTGCTAAGCAACTCAGTGAGACCCTGTCTTTAAATAAAATACAAAATAGGGCTGGGGATGTGGCTCAGTGGTTGAGTGCCCCTGAGTTCAATCCCCAGTACCAAAAAAAACAAAAACAAAAACAAAAACAAAAACAAAAACAAAAAAAAACTTTGCTGGAAATGGGGAAATTGAGAAGGAACAATTATCGGTTGATATGGGTGATATTTTTCATTTTATAACTTTTTTTTGTACTGAGGATTCAATCTAGGGGCACACTCTACCACTGAACTACATCCCCAGACTATTTATGCATTCATTTTATTTACTTTTTGTTTTGAGACAAGTTCTCTCCAAGTTGTAAGGTTGGCCTCAAGTTTGTGGTCTTCCTGTCTCAGCCTCTGAATCACTGGGATTACAGGTGTGCACCATCATGCTTGGCAGTACACCAGTTTTGCTCCTATGTGATGGCTAACCATGAAAGAACAAGGTGGGTGATGCCAATAGAGACCAGGTGACCGTACCTCTGTATCAGTGACTGCACATCTGCGTGGCCATCCCTCTCCACCAATTATCTGGAGGCAGCTTAGTGTTTAATTAGAACAGGCCCATTAAACATTTACTAGCTGGGAATTTTTGTCACAGTTATTTAGTTAGTTGACGTTAAAGAAAGAAAGAATGTATAGTCTCTGGGCTAACTCTAAAGTATGTAATCATGTTGAAATATTTTCTTTTCCCCCAAAGTGACTGAGGAGTGGAAATGGAGATAAATTGGTCAGGGCTATTTTCATTAGAAGTGATTGGAACCTAATTTGAACCAGTTAAGGCAAAAGAGAATTTATTGGTTCATGTAAATGAAAAACCCAGGATTTACTGCTTCAGTTTTAACTCTCTCCAGGTGTTTGAATAATGTTATCAGGCATTTGTTTCTCTTTTTCCACCTCCTGGCTCTCTCTCTCTCTTTTTTTTTTAAGGAAATTTTTTTTAATTGTTGATTGACTTTTATGTAATTCATTACTTACATGTGGTACTGAGAATCGAACCCAGTGCCTCACACATGCTAGGCAAGTGCTCTATCACTGAGCCACAACCCCAGCCCTTGGCTCTCTTTGTTGGCTACATTTCCTTGTCAGAGGTTCTCTCTTAAAATGATAGGAAAGATGGTCTTAAGTATGTTAAGACCAAAAATTTCCTTATTGCTCTAAACTACTTTTCAGTTTCCACATTCATGTCAGTCTCTCAAAAAAACAAAAACGAAAGAAGAACAACTCCAATTAGTCTTATATGTGATAAGTGCTCACTTTAACCCAATCAACTGGTCACGGAGACCTGAGGAATGGGAGGTAAGTCTGTCTCCTGTCTGTCCCTGGGGTGATGAAGACTGATGATGGACTGCAGAAATTTCATAGAAGGAAGGAAAAATAGGGTTCTTGAGAGGAAAGGAGGTGAGACTAAAATTGACCACAAGAGAGGTTGAAGTTATTGGTACTTCAGAAACACTAAAAACTAAAATAACAAAGTCATATTAGTAACAGGGAGATGGGTAAGGAAAGGAACCTAATTAATGCTCATCTAGTGAGAGGGATTTGGGAAAGATTCAGACCCATTTAGGACTGAACAAAAGCTTAAGGAAAGCAAGTCTAGTTAGATAATTTCCCTTGACCACACCTAGGGATCTGTGGGTGAATCAATAGTTCAGAATGATTGTGAAGTAATTGATAGTTGTGATCTGTGGCCAAAACACTTGGACCTAACTCTGAGAAACAAGCATCAGGCTAACCTGGAGTAGAACTTGGTTTGTCTTATGTGTGGGTGGGTACCACAAGCAGGTTGTGTTGAATGGGACAGGGTTTGCAATAGTGATGCAGAAGAACATGTTACTCTGGCAGAGACTAGTTAAGTTCTGGAGGAGAGGAGAGGAAAGGACTTATGAAATCACAGATACTGTAGGTTTGGGAAGTCGGAGAGAGGGAAAATGAACCTAAGAACATCATGGGTGGGTCTGGAGATGTAGCTCAGTGATAGTGTACTTCCCTAGCATGCACCGGGTCCTGGGTTTGATTCCCAGCACTGCAAACAAAATAAAACAAGACAAAGCAGAACATGTGGGTGAATCTGGACATTAAGGCAGTGGCCATTTTCTTTCTACTTATCCATAAATTACCCACTACTTCAGAGTTTCTCAACTCACTCAATGGTTAAACAGATTCCAAGGTCCTCTCCAGACCCACTTACCGGGCCAGAGTATCTGGCGAAGGACTAGGGATTCAGTATTTTTTTCCATTTCCTTTCATTTTCCCCCTGTTTTCCTTCTTCTCCTCCTCCTTCTCCTCCTCCTCTTCCTCCTCCTCCTCCTCTTATTTTGTTGCTGAGATTGAACCCAGGGCCTTGCTCATGCTAAGTGTGTGCTCTATGGCTAAGCTGCATCCCCAGGTCTAATTATTTTTTTTAATTGGCAGATAATAATTTGACACAATCATGGGGCACCATGCTATATTGTTCATGTGTACATTGTGTAATGGTCAATACATATATTTAGGTTATCCATCTCAAACATCTGTCATTTCCTTGTGATGACAATATTCCAACCCTTCCTTCTAGATACTTCGATTTATATGGCTCACTCTTGTTGACTATAACTGCCTTCTGTATAATAGAACACCAGAGCTTATTCCTCCCATGTAGCTGCATCTTTGTACTTGTTCACCAAAATCTTTCTCTACCACCCCATCTTTTCTACTGTCCCCCAACTCCTGGTAACCACTGTTTTACTCAATACTCATTCGAGCTCAGATCTTTTAGACTCCTCATATGAGTAAGATCATGTGTTTTTCTGTGCCTTGTTTATTTCGCTTAACATTATGATCTCTGCATCCTTCCATGTAGGTGCAAATGACAGAATTCCATTCTTTTTTTTTTAATGTCTGAAGAGTTTTCCATGATACATATATATTACATTTTCTTTATCCAGTTGATAAACATTGACATGGGAAAAAAAGCTGTGTTTTTAGCAAACATCCAGTGGAGTCTAAATTACACTGACTCGTTGCCTCAGGGAAGATGAAGACATTAGTTCACACCAAGTCTTGGGAGGGTAAATGGAATGAATGACCCAAATCTGACTAGAGAATGGAAAAGTTTCACACAAAAGATATTATAAGCTCTGCTATTACAACATCTTCCCCAGGCTCCTTCTGGTTCTGTCTCTCTTGTCACATGGCGATATCCATTCGCTAAATTACCAAGGCAGGAGGAAAAATTTTGGAACTTATTTTCTGATTGACATGTCAAAATTCCTAACACCAGTTGGGACTTTTCAATGTCAGGTTTAGTAGAATGCTTTTGAAGATTCCTTCTTATTTTAGTTTTATAAATCAGACAGGTATGTTCCTACCAGATGTCTGTATAAATCCATCACCCTAAAAGTGTGTAGAGTAAAGAGGACTAGAGAAAAAAAATACTCTTATGACATCTAGGGACTTAGGCATGGGAGAGAAATCATTAGGAAAAATGTGGGTCAGTTTAAGGTTATCTCTCCTTAAGGAGAACCATGGGTCTGGGCTTTCAACACAAAAGAATATTTGACTTTTTCCTGTAGTGATGGCTAACATTAGAGGTCAGTTTGTCTGTACCACATTGCTCAGTTATTTGGTCAAACTTTATCTTGGACGTTTCTGTGCAGCATTTTTTAAAAAATGAGATTAACATTTAAATTGTTAAGAAGTATTACCTTTCATAATATGGGTGAGTCTCACCTAATCAATGGAAGACCAGAACAAAACAAAGACTGATCTCCCCTGAGCAAGAACAAGTTCTGCCAGCAGAGTGTCTCTGGACTCCTTGGGTCTCCAGCTTGCCAGCCTACCCTGCAGATAAATCTCTTTCTGTACACATCCTTGTTGATTCTTTTTCCTTCCTTCCTTTCTTCCTGTGCTGGGGATTGAATCCATGACCTCACATGTATTAGTCAAGTGCTCTACCACCAAGCTATACCCCCAACCCTTTTTATTTATATATTTATTGAGGCAGAGTGTGGCTAGTTTGCTCAGTCTGATCTCAAACTTGCAATCCTCCTGCCTCAGCCCTCTTGCATTGCAGGGATTACAAGCTTGTGCCACCCCATCTGGTTGTTGATTCCGTTTTCCTAGAAATCTTGACTGATACATTATTAATGTATGATTTTTTTCTAATTCTGATTGAATATTAGGCTTTATAGCATCAAGTCTAGTGACTTTGGGTCTTCAGATCTCTGTTCTCCAGTACTACTGAGGGCTGTACCTAGAGACCTGTAGTTGGGGTGCCAAGGTGCCCTGATACTTGTTTTTCCAAATGGGCCAAAGCATCCTGTTGGGCTTGAATGAGATGGAGGGTGTACTCAGGTAGTGAACTCCACAGTCCTTATCGTGGCTGTGTGGGACCTGCACTGTCAGGACCTCTATTGGCCACCACCAGCTGGGAACAGCACTTGGACAGTGCTGTCAAGGCCCCACCTGTGCAAAGTGAAGCTTGTTGGTGATTCTTGCAGATACTAAACAGTATATGCCATATGTGACATTTGCTGTGTCACCAAGGAGGCCCTTTGACTTCTGGATATTCTTCTAGCAGTCAGTTGCAAAATGCAACTCCTCTGTGTCAAGGGAGCTAGTGAAGCTGCTGGAGGAGTATTAAGGTGATTCAGGGGGAGGTAGGAAGCAGGGGGAGGTAGGGTTAGGATTCAGAACAGGTGCAGAGCCAGGTAGCCATCCCAGATCTATGTATTTGTAGCTGATTTATTCTGTAGTAGAGAAACAGAGAAACTGTGCCTCCCATGAGAGTGAAGAAGGGAAGGAAATGTATCTTCTCACCTCATATGCTCCATTGGTGAGAGTTGGCCCCTTGGGAGTTAACCTCTGTATGCTTTCAGCAAACATTATCAAGCTGCTTCAGAAGCTACCAGAAACCAGAAACTATGCCTTGCTGTGTAGGGGATCTTCCAAATCTGGAAATGGTAGAAGCCAGAAAAGGAAAGGTGGGTAGAGGCAGCCAAGAGAGATAGTTCAGCCATGCTAGGTGGGGTAGACAACTTCTGAAATGACACCCAATGGTCCCTGCCCCCTGCTCTTCATGCCCTGATGTGATCTTATATCCTTGAGTGTGGACTGTTTCTAGTGATGTGCTTCCAATGAAAGAACACTGAAAATGTGATGGGATGCTACTTCTGGCTTCTATCTTGTGGGTATTCCTCTGTTTTGCCCACTCTGATGAAGCCACATGCCTCGTTGTGAGATGACCTACAGAGACTCTCACATGGTGAGGAACTGAGAGAGGACTTTGGCCAACAGATTGTAAGGAAACAAATACTGCTGACAATAGCAAGAGGGTGTTTGGAATGCCTGCTCTCTGAGTGACATATTAATTGCAGTCTGATGAGATACACAAAACAAGAGAAAGCAGAAACTGTGAGATAAAAAACAACAGATACCCAAAAGGCTGGACAAACAGTTCATCAACCACAGGTATTAAGTTAATCAGGGAACCTAGTGGCCATGATGGCAGAAGGAATGACTCAGAGAGTCTAGTGCTGGCCCCAAGAGACTAAAAGAAGGTGCATAAGATGTGTGTGGGGTATATTCCAAATTCCACATTCTCAGTGGCATCGCAGCATGGTGGACACATAATAGACTCCATGGTCAAAAAGAATTCTCTTTCTCCTTCTCCCCCTCCCCCTCCCCCTCCTCCTTCCCCTCCTCCTCCTTCTTCATTTTTTTGGTACTGGGGATTGAACCCAGGGGCACTCCACCACTGAGCCACATCCCCAGCCCTATTTTGTATTTTATTTAGAGACAGGGTCTCACTGAGTTGCTTAGGGCCTCGCTAAGTTGCTGAGGCTGGCTTTGAACTCATGATCCTCCTGCCTCGGCCTCCCAAGTGCTGGGATTGCTGGGATTACAGGTGTGCGCCACCTTGCCTGGCAATACCTATTATTATTAGATATTATCCTATCTAGAGGACCAGCTGAGATGCTCAGGAAGCACTGTGCTTGGCAGTTAGGAGATCATTACACATAGTCTTTATGATTGCAGACGATAGTTGTTGATCATCCTGAATGGTTTCTGCTGTTCAAATTCTCATCAACAGACATTTATTTGCTTTGAGACATCACACTTGCTTCTTTGATCTTTCTGGTCACCCCTTCTCCATCTGCAGGCTTTCTTTTTCCCTCCCTTCCTCCCTCCCTTCCTTCCTTCCTTCCTTTCTTTCTTTCTTTCTTTCTTTCTTTCTTTCTTTCTTTCTTTCTTTCTTTCTTTCTTTCTTTCTTTTTCTTTCTTTCTTTCTTCTTTCTTTCTACCAGGGATAGATGCCAGGGACACTTAATCACTAAGCCACATCCCCAGCCCTTTTTATATTTTATTTTGAGACAGGGTCTCACCAGGTTGCCTAGGACCTCACTAAATTGCTGAGTTTGACTTTGAGCTTGGGATTCTCCTACCTCAGCCTCTCGAACTGCTAGAATTACAGGCATACACCACCATGCCCAGCTTGTAGGCTTCTCTTTTTTCACCTACTTTTATATATATATTTTTTCTCTATGATTCCATTATCGGTCCCCTCTTCTCTCTCTTCATGCTCTTGCAGAGCAATATCATCTTTATGGAAGCCATTCTTTCCCCTTCCCCAGTTTTCTGCTGGCTATAAAATGGGAACAGCTGCTAACACTTTCTCCTCTGCCTCCTCCCCCTCCTCCTCCTCCTCTTCTTCTTCTTCTTCTGCTTCTGTTTCTGCTTCTGCTTCTGCTTCTTGCTTCTTTCTTCTTAATAGTAGTAGTAGTACTGGGGATTTGTCCCAAGGGTGTTTAACCACCGGGTCACATCCCAGCCCTTTTTATTTTTTATTTTGAGAGAGGATCTTGCTAAGTTGCTTATGTTCTAAGTTGCTGGGGCTGGCTTTGAACTTGTGATCCTCCTGAGTCACTAGGAATACAGTCACATGCCACTGTGTCCAGCACTTTCACCCAATAGAAGTACCCATTTGGGAGCAGTTTTCATTCTTCACACCTCTAAACTGTCTTTCCTCAGGAGTGGAGCACCTTAGGTTTTTTTTTTTTGCAAGTCTGGCATCTAACTTTTGGTAAGTTTGTGTTTAATAACCCCAATCTCTGGTTTCCTAGAGCTTCTTCCCTCCCCTTCTCTCTGTGGATCTTCTGTAGCCTTCTCTACTCTAAGATCAGCATGTCTATTAAACCCCTCCCCTCTGAGGAAAGCCTGGAATTGTTCAGATGTTTTGCCTGAACTGAGCAATAACAGTAACCTTGTTCAAAATTAAAGAAACACAGAGTCAGAACAAATGTTGCTGACACAAGCACTTTAAGAATTCAGAGCATAAGACTAGTATTTACAATTTTACTCCAGGTGAGGTAGACTTAAGAAATACAGTTTTATTTTTAAAGTCCTAATTTTATGCCCTATAATGTGAAGACTTTGTTAACCTCGAGGTTTATTCAAATGTCTGTTGTAGGAAATTGTGTTAGCTCATTGAAGTTATAAATTTATCTATCATAAGAAATTGAATTTGCTCACCAACCTTGTAATAATTAACCTGTGACTATGACCCCATTGATCTTACTAAAATTGACCTTATCTGTTTTTAAACTTTGTAAATTCTCTGTGAGAAAGAAACTGTCTCAGACTCTTATACTACAATTTTTTTTTTTTTTTTTTTTTTTTTTGCTGGTTGTGTAATTGAAATAAAATGTCAAATCCCTCTTTTTTTTTTTTTTCATACTTCCAAATGAGGTTGCAGTCTTGTTTCTCCAACATCAAAGGCTGCATTGTGGACATTTGGGGAAGACGGTGGAAGCAAGCTAGATAATGAGTCCTGATCTCCTCACAACACAGAAAGGAGGCAGTGAAGGCAAAGCAGAACTGAGAGGTCGGTGACAGAATAAATGCTCTAAAACTCAATATTACAAAGCATGACCTGGAAAGACTGGAGATAGGTTACCAGAGTAGAAAACAAACTCAGAGTCCCCTGATGCCGAACCCAAGCTGTGGATGAGACATGGGGAGGTGCAACAGAGAGAACCGGGTAGTGGAAAATCTTAAGCTTACCCTCTTAAAAACAGTTGGAAAGACAGAAAAAATTTAAAGTGCTGGGTAACAGAAGGATCCATAAAACAGCACAAACTAAAAACCAAATCCTGAAAAGAAAACTGAAAAGCCATCTTGTGGATCCCTCAACTGACCAGTCACTCCCAAGCCCAGACAGGTGAAAATTAAATCAGAAGGAAGTCCCCTGCTGTGGGACCTCTCAAGAATCCAGCCAGAAAGAACTTTTATAAGGATCACTAGTAGCAAAAATTGCTGAAATTCTCTCTGCCTCCCCACACCATGAATGAGGGGAAGGAATGGGTTGGTGGGGACCTGGCCTGGGAAGTGTGCCTAACTTCACTCAACCTCTGCAACCCCTGGCAAGGGTGGAAAGCTCTGAGCAGCTTCCACTTAATCAACTCAGAGAAATCAAGGAAACAGCTTTGGCCCTGAACAAAGAATAGCAAATTCATCTGGCCCATACCATTAGCACTGGGGAAAGGCACCCTGGGTTGGAGAAGAGACAATCCCTGGGATCCCAGTACTATATTGAAGCTCCTTGAATAACCAGTGACATAGATACCCAGAGGGAAATTACCAGAGTCTGTGCAGCAAGAAGGGGCTGATCCCAGCCTTAACTGATGCACAGCCTGACTTGTGTTCACAATTGACAAGAGGCAGTTCATAGTTTGGGTACTTGAACTTTGCATCAGACTCAGGAAACAGGGAATCAACACCCACCATTCACAACCTGGGACAGTGGAAACTAGAGTCCAGGTGAACCACCTGAGACTCTTCACTATAACACCTCTCAGAATGACAATGGCTGAGGTAATATAGCTGCCCCACAGAACACCCACAGTAAACCCACAACCATAATTCTTGCACTCATAGATAGCCAGCAGGATTCTCACTAGCATGAAAAGGATCATGTAGAAGGGGTCCTGTAGAAGCGGTCACCGTACACAGTGACCCACTACAATCACAGGGATACAGAGCCTGCACCCTGAACTGCTGCAACACAACAGAAGAGTTGTCTGCAGTGGTGCACACCTGTAATCCCAGTGTCTCAGGACACTGAGGCAGGAGGATCACATGTTCAAAGCCAGTCTCAACAACTCAGAGAGACCTTAAGCAATTCAGTGAGACCCAGTACCTAAAAAAAATACAAAAAAAGGGCTGTGGATGTGGCTCAGTGGTTAAGTGCCTCTGGGTTCAATCCCCAGTACTGCCCCAGCCAAAAAATAAAAAAATAAAAAAGAAAGAAAGAAAGAGACAACCAATGATACTGTACCCTTGCAGCAGTAAGCTGCAGGTCTCTGAGCTGACAAACAAGAAACTATTGGTAGGAGGTTCATAGCAACCAGGGAATTGGCTCCTGTGCCCTTGTAATTTGGGGGAGAACCACAGCCAAAGACTGATATCATTTGCTAAATGTCCTAATCCCAATGAAATCCAAACCAAGACTCAACAAGATTTTTCATCACCTTGACATTGTTTACTATAAACAACTCTAATGTCAACTTTATAAATAACTTTTTAACTTAATATATAAATAACTTGTTAACTTAAACAATAATTATTAACCCAGTAGCCAACATTGTATGCTCAACCCCTTTGAATGTCTTTTATCTAGTGGTTTAAAGTAGTAGTTAGAATCAATCTTCCGGTCTTTGTTTTCCTAGCTCTAGTTTATACCTGCTTCTCTTACCTACAACTCATCTTCTTGCATTACCTGCTACTACCTCAAATACCGACTATTCATGTATTTCTCCTTTCTACCTTGGTGTAAATAATCCATTTATATCTTTTCTCTTTCTTTTTTTTTCTTTTTGGTTCACTCTCTTTTCCCCTCTCCTTATTGCCCAATCATTGTTAATCACCTCTTTTATCCCTCACTTAAAATTATAGTAAATTTAACAGCTGATTTTATGACCTATCAAAGAACTTTAAGATAGGTTTATAACTGAACTTGAGGAACCATGGTGAACAATTACAACAGGATTTTTTTTTTTGTTTAAGAGTGACTAGAACAAGACTTGATTCTGAAATGATTATAGTATATAGTGCTCAGTGACATCTCTTAAAGTGTGTTGATACTGGGATCATCAGAGGTCACATTGACTTCAAACATCATTATCTGGATATTTACCCAGTACAAGGCTCTTAAGAAAAAGAATCTCACAAAGTAGTCCTTTTTTAAAAGAAGAAGTCAGAACTATCTATTGGTAGATAGATGGGGAGACATACAAACAATATGAAAAAGCAAGGGAGAAAAACATCCCAAACAACCCAGAATGTTTTAACAACAGATTTCATTAACAACACAGCAGAGGAAATGTCAAAGAAGGAATTTAGAAAGTTCATGGTTAAACTGTTCTATGAGCTAAAAGAAGATGTAAGGAGTGATAGCAGAGAGAAAATATAGGAAGTGAAAGTTCACTTCAGTAAAGAATAGAGATTCTGAAAAAGAACCAGATAGAAATCCTTGAAATGAAGGAATCAATAAACCAAATTGAAAATCCACTGGAAAGCATCACTAATATATTATACCACTTTGAAGATAGATTTTCAGGCCTTAAAGACAGAGTATATAATCTTGAAAATAAAGTCAGCCATAAATAAGAGACATTAAGAGACCATGAGCAAAAAATTCCAGAAATCAAGACAGTAAAATGGCTTAGACATAACTTTCCTATGTTCATATATGAATACCTTTCTAATCACATACAACCACAGAATGGGAAGTTACGCTCCATGTATGTATACTTTGTCAAAATACATTCTACTATCATGTATATCTAACAAGAAAAAAGAAAAAAGAAAAAAATGAGCAAAAATTTGGAATAGTATTAAAAGGCCAAATTTAAGATTCATTGGGATAGATGAAGCTCTGAAATACAAACTAAAGGAATGCACAATTTTTCAATGAAATAATATCAGAAAAATTTCCAAATATTAAGAAAGACATGGAAATAAAATAAAGGAGGCATATATGACTCCAAATACACAAAATCACAATAGATCCACTTAAAGACACATTATTATGAAAATGCCTAACATACAGAATAAGAATAGAATTTTTTTTTTTTTTTGAACCAGGGATTGAACTCAGGGCACTGGGCCACTGAGTCACATCTCCAGCCCTAATTTGTATTTATTTAGGGACAGGGTCTCACTGAGTTGCTTAGGGCCTTGCTAAGTTGCTGAGGCTGGCTTCGAACTCGCAATCCTCCTGCCTCAGCCTCCCAAGTGCTGGAATTACAGGCATGCACCACCGTGCCAGGCAAGAACAGAATTTTTATAGCTGCAAGAGAAAAATGACAAGTCATACCTAGAGACAAACCAATCTGAATTTCAACTGATTTCTCAACCCAGACCCTCCCTAAAAGTTAGGAGGGCTTGGAATAATACATACCAAACTCTGAAAGAAAATGGATGCCAACCAACCACATTAGGCCCAGTAAAATTGTTTCAGAATTGAAGATAAAATAAAAACCTTTCATGATAATCAAAAGTTAAAAGAATTCATAACTAGAAAACCTGCAGTACAAAAGTATTAAACATACTCAATACAATATTTCATGAAGAAGAAATAAAAGAATAAAAATGAAAACCAGCATAGAAAGGAATTATACAATAAAAATAGTCAATTAAAGGAGAATCAAGTCCAATTTAAGCATTAGAAATAAATCATAGTAATAGGAAATAAAAATCATCTCTCAATAATAACACTGAATGTAAATGATCTAACCTCTTCAACCAAGAGACATAATTTGGCATATTGGATTAAAAAACAAGACCCAAAAATATGCTGTCTGCAAGAGACTCACCTCGCAGGCAAAGACATCCACAGACTGAAGGTAAAAAGAAGGGGAAAAACATACCATTCTCATGCACCTTGTGAACAAGTAGGATTGCTATTCATGTATCAGATAAAGTGAATTTCAAGCTAGGATTAATATGAAGAGACAAAGAAGGTCATTTCATACTGGTTAAGGGAATCATACATCGACAAGATACAATGATCATAAATATTTGTACCTCAAACAATGGAGCATCTACCCACATCTAATAAATCCTTTTCAATATTGAGAATCAAAGGCCACAATACAATAATACATGCTTCTCTCACCACTAGATAGATAGATCATCAAAAATAAACACTAAGTAAAGATTCTATAGAACTAAAAAAATATAGTTAATGTTATGGACCTAACAGACATCTATAGAATATTTCATTCATCAACTTTATTAACTTTATTTAATTAACAGCATATGGAACATTTTATAAAGTAGACCATATTTTAGGTCACAAAGCAAATCTTAGCAAATAAAAGAAAACAGAGATAATATCTTGCATTCTATCAGATCATAACAGAATGAAAGTAGAAATCAATAATAAGATAAAAAACAAAAATCACTCTAACACCTAGAGATTAAATAATACACTTTTGAGTGATGAATGGATAGCAGAAGAAATTAGGTGGAAATAAAAAATTTGTTAGAAGTAAATGAAAATAGTGACATAACCTATCAAAATCTCTGGGGCTTTGAGAAGACAGTTCTAAGAGAAAAGTTCACAGCATTGAGCTCATACATGAAAGGAATAGAAAAATACCAAATAAATCTAACATTACATCTCAAGGTCCTAGAAGAAAGAACAAACAAACACCAAAATCAGTAGAAGACAGGAGATAATT
Source organism: Glaucomys volans (assembly GCA_020662805.1). Classification (NCBI taxonomy): domain Eukaryota; kingdom Metazoa; phylum Chordata; class Mammalia; order Rodentia; family Sciuridae; genus Glaucomys; species Glaucomys volans. The sequence continues at coordinate 266,800 of JAJEJO010004542.1, forward strand.
AAAATCAGACCTGAAATAATGAAACTGAGATTTAAAAACAATACAAAAGATCAATGAAATGAAGAGTTGGTTTTTTGAAGGAATAAACAAAATTGATAAATCCGTAGCCAAGTTAACAAAAAATAAATAAATAAAAATGGGGGCTCAAATTATCAAAATCTGAGATGTAAAAGGACATATTTCCATAGGCACTAGTGAAATCCAGAGGCTTGTCATAAACTTTTGAAAATTTATACTTCAATAAACTAGAAAATCTTGAAGATATTGACAATTTCCTAGAGACATATGACCTATCCAAACTGAATCAAGGAGATATAGAAAACTTAAACAGATCAGTATCAAATAATGAAACTGAAGCAGCTACCAAAAGTCTTCCAATAAAGAAAAACCCAGGATTGAATGGATTCTCAGCTGAGTTCTACCAGATCTTTAAAGGAGGACTAACACAAATCCTTCTCAAATTAATTCATGAAATAAAAATAGAGGGAATACTGACCAAACTCATTCTACAAAGCCAGTATCACCCTGATACCAAAAGCAGAAAAAGACACATCACAGAAAGAAAATTTCAGACTAATATCCTTGATGAATATAGATGCAAATATTCTGGGTTTTTTTGTTGTTTTGTTTTGTTTTGTTTTGGTAGTGGGGATTGAACTCAGAGGCACTTAACCACTGAGCCACATCCCCAGCCCTTTTGATATTTTATTTAGAGACAGGGTCTCACTGAGTTGCTTAGAGCCTTGCTAAGTTGTTGAGGCTGGCTTTGAACATGTGCTCCTTCTACCTCAGTTTCCTGAGCCCCTGGGATCACATGTGTGCATCTCCATGCCTGGCTGCAAAAATTCTTAATAAAATATTGGCAAACTGAATACAAAAGCATATTAAAAAGATAGTGCACCATGATCAAGTGGGTTTCATTCCAGGGATGCAAGGTTGGTTCAGCATACAGAAATCAATAAATGTAATTCACCACACAAATAGACTTAAAGACAAGAACCACACAATTGTCTCAATAGATGCAGAAAAAGCATTTGCCAAAGTACAGCACCTAATCATGTATAAAAAACTAGAAAAACTAGGGATAGAAGAAACTTATCTAGACATTGTAAAGGCTATATATAATAAACCCAAGGCCAACATTATTTTGAATGGTGAAAAACTGAGAGCATTTCCTCTAAAAACAGAAACAAGTCAAAGATGTCCACTTTCATCAATTCCATTCAAAATATTGAATCACTAGCCAGAAAAATTAGGCAAGAGAAGGAAATAATAGGATATGAATAAGAAGAGCTCAAATGATCTGTTTACCAATGACATGGTTTTAGAAGACCCCCCCAAAAAACTCCATCAGAAGACTTGTAGAGCTCATAAATGAGTTTAGTTGACAGGATACACGATAAACACCTGTAAGTCAATCACATACATATCCTCCAATAATGAATCTGTTGGAACAGAAATTAGGAAAAGTATTCCATTCACAATAGCCTTTTAAACAAAACAACAACAACAACAACAGCAACAACAACAACAACCAAAACTTGGGACTCAATGTAACAAAAGAGGTGAAAGACCTCTACAATGAAAACTATAGAACACTAAATAAAGGAATTGAAGACCTTAGATGATGGAAAGACCTCCTATATTCTTGGAAAGGCAGAATTAACATTGTCAAAATGGCCACATTACCAAATGTGCCATACAGATTCAATCTAATTTGCATAAAAATTCCAACGATGTTCTTTACAGAACTAGAAAAAGCAATTATGAAATTCATTTGGAAAAATAAGGGACCCAGGATAACCAAAGAACTCCTTAGTGAGAAAAGTGAAGCAGGAAACATCACAATACCAGACCTCAAATTATTTCTACAGCTACAGTAACCAAGACAGTATGACACTGGCTCCAAAACAGGCATGAAAACCAATGAAATAGAATAGAAGACACAGAGACAAACCAATAAATACAGTTATCTCATACTAGACAAAGGTGCCAAAAACATGTTGGAGAAAAGACACTCTCTTTAACAAATGGTGCTGGGAAAACTGGATATCTATATGTAGTAGAATGAAGTTTAACCCCTATTTCTCATCCTACACAAACTCAACTCAAAGTGGATTTTTGATCCAGTTAGTCCAGAAACCCCTGAATGTGCTAGAAGACAATGTAGCCCCAACACTCCAACATGTCAGCTCAGGTACTGAATTCCTTCGGAAGACTGCTGAAGCACAGGAAGTAAAATCAGTAATCAATAAATGGGATGGCATTAAATAAAAGAGCTTCTTCATAGCAAAGGAAACAATAAAAAGCACGAAGAGAGAGCCAACAGAATGGAAGAAAATCTTTGCCACCTGCTCTTCTGATAGGGCATTAATATCCAGGATATACAAAGAACTCGAAAAGCTTAACATTAAACAAATAAATAACCCAATCAATAAATGGGTGAATGAATTGCACAGATAGTTCTCAAAAGAAGAGAAAAAATGGTCAACAAATAATAAGGTTCAAGATCTCTAGCAATTAGAGAAATGTAAATTAGTACTACATTGAGAGTTCATCTCACTCCAGTCAGAATGGCAATTATCAAGAATACAAGTAACAATAATTGTTGGCGAGGATGTGGGGAAAAAGGTACACTCATACATTGTTGATGGGACTGCAAATTAGTGCAACCACTCTGGAAAGCAGTGTGGAGATTCCTCAAAAAACTAGAAATGGAACAACCATTTGACATAGTTATCCTATTTCTGGGTATATAGCCAAAGGATTTAAAATCAACATACTAAAGTGACACAGCCAGAAAAAATGTTTATAGCAGCACAATTCACAATAGCCAAGCTATGGAACCAACCTAGGTGCCCTTCAACAGATGACTGGATAAAGAAAATGTGGTATAAATACACAATGGAATATTACTCAACCATAAAGAAGAATGACTTTATAGCATTTGCCATTAAATGGATGGAATTGGATACTATCATGCTAAGTGAAATAAGTCTGTCCCCAAAAGTCAAAGGTAGAATGTTCTCTATGATATGTGGAACTAATCCAAAATAAAGGGGGGGGGGTAAAAAAAAGAATAGAACAAAGATTATTGGAGTATACAAAGGGGAATGAAGGGAAGGGGAAAAGGAAGAAGAGAGAAAGAGAGTGGAATGAGTCTGACCTAATTTTCCTATGTGTATATATATATGAATATACCACAGTGAATCTCATCATCATGTACTTCCATGAGACACTAATTTAAAAAAACTATAAGTAAATAAGTACATAGCAGAAAGTTCAGTAGAGTAGAGGGAAGGGAATAGGGAGAGGAAAGAGGGAGGGGAAGGGGAAGAACTGAGGACTAAATTAGGACCGATTATATTCTGTGCTTTTATAATTATGTCAAAATGAATCTTATTGCCATGTGTAACTGAAAAGAATGGATAATTTTTTTTAAAGGCTACATTGTGTTGGACCAGGTGGCCCATATCTATAATCGCAATGACTTGGGAGGTTTGGCAGGAGGTCACAAGTTTGAGGCCAGCCTTGGCAACTTAGTGAAACTGTCTCAAAATAAAAAATAGAGAGGGTTGGGGAAGTAGTTCAGTGGTCAAATGCCCTAGGGTTCAATCCCTAGTACCAAAAATAAACAAACAACATAAAATTTAAAAAGCTATAGTTTGATTCCTGACATTTCCCACATACTTCCTCACTGATTCTGAATCTGTAAGAATGTGATGAACTGGTCCTTCTGAGCCCTAGAATAGGTTACATTCACTTGGGGACTTGCTTTTGTTGCAACCTATTTGGTTGTAAAGGCTGAATAGAGGATAAATATCTCCACTAATCCTCTTCCCCATTCCCCCAGTACTGGGGATTGAACCCAGGGGTGCTCTGCAACTGAGATGTATCCCCAGCTGTTTTTATTTTTATTTTTATTTTGGGACGGGGTCTCACTAAGTTGCTAAAGCTGGCCCTGAGCTTGTGATCCTCCTACTGCAGGCTTGCGAATCACTGGGATTGCAGGCATGTGCCACCACACAGGACAGCGCTATGATTTCTAACACAGGTAGTTACCAATATTTCATAAGAGAATCTGAGTTTCTCACAGGGTCCATTTGGCTTTGGCCTTATAAGGTCATATAGTATTCTTAGATTTTATAGTTTTCCTCCAATCGAGATAGTATTGTGTCCAATACCTACAGTATTCCAAGGCTGCATGTGGAAGTCGTATTCTCTCACACACCACCCTTGCTCTTACTTTTGCTCCTCTTTCTGCTTACACTATTCAGCTCCTGAACACCATACAGCCTCTTGCTCAGGATTCTCTGCCCAAATGTCATCTCCCTGAAGCAACCTTCCCAGACCCTTGCTCTCCTTTGCCTTCTGAGGCTTCACATAGTTCCTTTCCTGAGCTTGCTTCTTCTAGAGTATTTTCTACAATAGTCATTACAGTGTGTAATTAAGACATTCAAAAGTTTGTTCTGTTTTTGCCAAATAGATCATGAGTTCTTTGGGTGCAGAGATGGTGTGATTTTCATTTTTGTCACTTTAGTGGTTGGTATGCTGTCAATGAATGTTGACCACAAAAAAATAAAAATTAAATAAAAATTTAAAAAATAATGAATGAGCTCTGTAAGAACAAAGACCTATGCTCTATTTGTCTCCAATTTATATCATTATCTTCGTGTGATTATTAACAATATCTCCTTTCATAGGTGTTCCAATTTGGATGATAAATTCTAGGTCAACCCTATGCATGAGGATTCTTAGGGGCTGGGATTGAGGCTCAGTGGTAGAGCACTTGCCCACAGTGCCCAAAGGTCCAGGGTTCAATAACCAGCACTACAAGGAGAAGTTCTTAAAAAAGAATTCTTGAGGGAGATGCAAAGATGAATTGCTTTTCTATGCACTTAAAATGATAATCTTGTCCTCAGATTCTCTGAGGCAACAGAGGCAATGATTTTTATGAGTTATAATAACAATATTATCTCAATGATAGTTTCCTTGTCTGAAAAATAAAACTAGCCAACTGTCCAACTAGCCAACAGATTTCTGTAAAGATATGCATATTAGTTTGCTAGAGCTGCTGTAACAAAATACCTCAGTTGGGTGGCTTAGAATTTCTGGAGGCTGGAAGGGCAGGATCAAGCTGCCTGCAGGTTTGGTTTCTGCCTCTCTGTGTCTTGCAGATGGCCATCTTCTTGCTTTATCCTCCCAAGGTCTTATTTCTGTGTGTGCACATCCCTGATGTTTCTTCCTCTTTTTTTTTTTTTTTGTTTTTTCTTTTTGGTACTAGGAATTGAACCCAGGGGCACTCCACCACTGAGCCATATTCCCAGTCCTATGTTGTATTTTATTTAGAGACAGGGTCTCACTGAGTTGCTTAGGGCCTCGCTAAGTTGCTGAGGCTGGTTTTGAACTCGTGATCCTCCTGTCTCAGTCTCTCAAGTGCTGGGATTACAGGCGTGAGCCACCGCGCCTGGCATCTTCCTCTTCTCGCAAGGACACTAGTGATATCGGATTAGAGACTCACCCTTATGACCTCATTTAACCTAAATTGCTTCCTTATAAGCCCTATCTCTAAATATGGTCACATTGGTGGTTAGGGATTCAACATATGAATCGGGGGTGACACAATTTAATCCATAATATGTATATGAATAAATAAATATATGTTGTATGAACATATATATATATTCACACACACAAACACACAATCATTTTGAAAATAATATGGTGAATACCTTTCTGTTCTGGACAGAAGGTGGTCAGAGACTTCTCATTCAGTTTCACACTATCAGATTATTTTGTATGAACTTTTAAAAACAACTTTATTGTTCTATAACAGATAATTTATTCACTCAAACTTTTCTAGAGAGGTTCTTCTGTAGGCAAAGTGCCTGGAGAGGCCTGGGCCTTCTCAAATACTCTTTCCTGGGTAAGACATCTATAGGGCCAGGAAGACATTTGGGTACAGGGGACCTTGGGATTCCATGCCCAAACTTTTTCAAGCATGACTCTTGAGCTTTGTTGATCTTCTTCTGCAACTCTATCCACCTAAGTACTGTCTATCCATTTGTGTGCACCCTGGGAAAGTTGTTGCCTAAGGGGCACACTACTGGTTCTCTCCTGTCATGTTCTGGCTCAGAACTGGAAGGATCATAGGTCATTATGAGACTATATAAAAGACATATAATAGATACGACAATAAATAGGATGTGTTTGAAATAACAGTTTATTATTATAACTTTTCAAACATTTAGGCCAATGGTATATAAGCCTTCATATGTACTTTTGCTTCAAGCTTCCCACACATGAGGGGTGACCCTCTTTATTTGGCATTTATGATTTGCCAGGCACAATGTCAAGTGTCATTTGATCCACACAGCAGCCAACTGGTAGTTCCTATTGCTGACCTAAGTTTACAGAAATGAAACTGGGACTGAAGTCACTCCAGCTTGTAAGAAGAAGAGTTGGAATGTGTGACAGACATCATTACCCTGTGTACATGTATGAATGCACAGATGGTGTGACTCTACTCTGTGTACAACCAGAGAAACAATAGCTGTACTCCATTTGTGTTCAATGAATCAAAATTAAAAAAATTAAAAAAAAAAAAGAAAGAAGCAGAGTTGGACCTGGAATAGAGCTCTGACCACAGAGACTGAGCTCTTAGCCACTGACCCTCACTCCGAGGACGATTGAAATGGTGAATGTGACTCTCATTCATATCGAAGAGGATAAAAACACTGACTCATTAACCACAAATAGTGAGGTTGTCTGAAGATGATAATCGTCTGGGAATCTGCAACAGAGTGTTCAGACTTCCAAATTTGCCTTTTCAGAACAGAGACTAATTATAATACTGCTTGCATTGTTCTGTAATTAGTTCTGCCTTAAGTCGTCTACCCGCATGATGAAAAGAATAGGTAAACTTGCTCAGATGGAAATTTCCTCAAGGAAAGGAGCACATGAGTTACAGGAATCTACTTGGAGCCTGGAAGGAAGGAGCTCCCTCTCATTGTCAAGCTAGCTTTTGCTGGAGACAGAATGGTGGTATCAAGAATTCCATCAACATGCACATATTTTTACTCCTCATACTTAGACTGTACACTACTGTGGCAGGAAGCACTCTGTGTGTCTTTGAACACTAGCACAGATTATTACCCCACACATAGTAGAACGGCCATCTCATTTAGAACAGGGTGTTCTTCCTCTGCTCCTTGTTGGAGCTTGGCCCTGGTAGATCTGCAGGCAAAGCTAGGTTTAGTGGCTTGCTTTTTTGTTCATCGTGTTTATATTTGTACTTAATAAGCTCAGTTTGTAATGTGGAGATGACATGTTTTTTTGGCTCTTCACTTGACCACAAATGTCCCCAATTCCTGATGATTTGTAAACCACAAAATACAGCAGCCGAAATGCATTAGTTTAGTGACAAATACAGGGAACAGTTTGGCCTTATAAAATATCAATTATGCAAATGTGTCACACTAAATAGTGACTTTCATAGTGACAATGTTTCAGTCAAAGCTTGTTTTCCCAACATACTTCCTTCAAGGGCTTCCTTCAATGTGATTTTTCAATTACTTCCTGGATACTTCAGCCTCTTTAAATTGTCCGATTGCTCCTTATCATGCTTTGGGTTTCACATTATTGCTGAGTATCTATTTAACCCAAGCATGGAGGAAATCTTGAATTATAGGTAAAGTATTAGTGTTATTTTTATTCCCTAAGTGAAGAAAGGGGGGTACTCTTTGGGAAGGGTGATGAGACTGTAAAAGGACCTGTTGGCGGTAAAGCTATGATAAAAGAGTTAACCAGATTCCCACCACTATTAGGCATTCCACCAAATCCCTCATGAAGGGCTCTGTATCTCAAAGACATCTGAAATTTAATGCAGGAAAACTGAACTCCTGATCTCACTCTGTTTAAAAGAGGCCCAGCTGAGGTCTTCCACCTTAGTTCATGATAACTCCTCATAACTCAGCACAAACTTCATTAAGCCCATTTTTGGCCTCTACTTAAATAGGAAAAAAAAAATCCATTAGCTCTACCTTTCACATAGACTCCAAATCCAACACTCATCATCCTTTCCCAGCCTGCTCCTAATCACAAGCACCTGGGTGCCTGGATTAATGTGGTCCAGATCAGATGAACTTTCCGATTCCAACCTTCCAATCCTTACATCCGTTTTCAGAATGATTCCATTGAACCTGACAGGTCACATCACTCCGCTGCTGAAAACCCTGTAACAGTTGTTCATCTTACAATGAAGTCCAAGTTTTTTCTCCTTTACTTTGAATTTTCTGACCTCGTCTCGTACTTCTCCATCCTCGATCCTTCTCCTCCTCTATCTTCCAATACTTCAGATGTGTACCTACCCCAGTGTCTTTGTTCTTGCCCAGATGGTCCTTTAATTCCATGTCTGCTTTTCTAAACAAGTGCATTGTTTATATTTGTGACTATACACAACATTCTTTACCCCCTCTATTGCTTTTTTTTTTTTTCCTTCATAGCAATGATCACCTTCTAAGCACTTTATTTATTCAGTACTGGGAATTGAACCCATGTGTGTTCTATCACTAGTAACTTTCCCAGTTCTTTTTATTTTTTATTTTGAAACAGTGTTTCACTAAGTGGCTGAGGCTGGCCTTAAATTTGTGATCCCCCTGCCTCAGTCTCCCAAATAGGTTGGATTACAGGTATGCACCACTGTGCCTGGTTACCTTCTAAGTAATTTAATTTCTATATTTCTTTCATCATTATTTTCCCTCACTAAAATGTAAATTCCACATCTATGGAGATTTTCAGCTATTTTGTTCACTGTTACTGGAACAAAATTGTTCACTCAGCAAATGGAACAATATCTGTAGGTAATAGGTACTCACTAAACAAATAAATGAATGAATAAGCAAAGATGTGAAAGGATTATGCTGAAGCATGACTGGGGCCTTTCTTTGGCATGAGAGCGATATATGATGTCCAGAGAGGCTTTATGTATCAGCACGCATTCGAGGCTCAAATGTTGTGAACAGATGAAAAGTATTTTCTATTTTTGCACTGTATCAATCTATTATTTTTATAACAGGAATAAAAGAGATTGGCAACATGGGATTTTAGAGGTAAACATGAGATGTACAGGTAAAAATTAATTTCATTCAGAATTTTTAAGTCAGATCTCAGATCAATGAATGGATTCAAAGAAATGGCAGTGGAAGCCCTTGGAAGGTTTTTCCAGGTTTATACAAGTACATCCATATGTGTGCAAGTGTGCAAGTGTTGTGGTGCTGGCAGTGCTAGGTTGGGGTGAAAATGTGTATGCCTAAACTTCTTTTGTCATCTCTGATAGAAAAAGTAGCACTGCACGTGACTGCTCCATCCCCCCAGTAGGTCCCATAATGACCCCAGGGATCACTGATGCTAGAAGATGCATAAAGGATGGAAAAAGTGAGAAGAACCTAGAAAGGTTCCACTTTTACATATTAATAGAATAGCCATCCTTCCTTCTTTTTCACATAAGTTTAAAAGGCTATAGCTGAGCAGTATATAGTGACACATAACTGTAATCACAGCTACTCAGGAGGCTGAAGCAGGAGGATCACAAGTTGAAGGTCAGCCTCAGCAATTTAGCAAGACCCTGTCTCAAAATAAAAATAAAAAAGGGCCAGAGGTGCAGCTCAGCAGTAGAGCAGCCCTGGGATAAATCCTCAGTACTGCCCCCAGCGCCCCCTACCACAATTGCCATTTTGTAAGTTTCTTTTATCTCCATTAACTTCTTCATAGGAGCTGGGGTTGGTGGCACGTGGCTGTAATCCCAGTGACTTGGGAGGCTGAGGCAAGAGGATCACAAATTCCAGGCCAGCCTTAGCAACTTAACGAGCCCTGAGCAACTTAACAAGACCCCATCTCAAAGTAAAAAATAAAAAGGGTTGGAGATATGGCTGAGTGTTTAGATCAAGCACTTCTGGGTTCAATCCCTGGTACACATACAAAAAAATTTCTTTACAAAAATTTATGACTTGCCTGAATTTTCCATTAATATTTTACATGTAGAGGGACATAGTGTTTTAAGTCCTGTGATTCTCTTGTGCCTAAACTAAGTTTCTAAATGATGTCATATGTTGGGGAACTGTAGCCAGAATTAAAAAACCTGGCAGTTAAAAACTTGGATTCAGTACAGGTTTTCTACTGTTCCTTGGAATCACTTAACATGACCTCTTGATGGGTGGGTTTCTCTCTTTTTCTCTTTGTAGTTCCTAGGGATTTCAGAGTTGGCTTGCAGAGAAATACAGAACTGATGATGTGACACTTTTGGAAAATATGTGATTTTATTTCTACATATTTGTTTCTACATATCTCACATGTGTGTGTGTATGTGTGTGTTCAAAGAAGCAGTATACATGTTAAAAGAATCATCTGCTAGGTTGTGGTCCCTTTTGTTACTCTGTAGGAGATTCCCATCCTGGGAACTAATATGCTTGCCCATGTTTTGCTGAAGAGTTGTTTGGGGTACAGAGAGTAGAAGGAGATTAATGACAAAAAAATGTAAAAAGTAAAAAATGAAAAATTTTTAAGCAGGTGTTGTCCACGTATTGTTAGGTGCTCCACTCGCCTTATTCCATTTAGTACAGCAATTGGTGAACTAGCTATGGCTTTCCTTAATTTCTTGGGTAAGGAGAGCAAGTCTCAAGCAAGTGGCATAATGCCACAGAGAGATTGTGGGAGGTGAACTTCAAATCTGCCTAGGGTTGCAGAAGTCTAAGACAAGGACTGCCTTTCAACTTCATCATGCAGAGGTGGTCGTCACAGGCACCTCTTGTACCAAAGATCTTCTTGTTGTTAGGCCCAATCATTGGTCCATCTGCCTCCCTAACCATTATGTTTACCTAGCTGAATGTGAACCATGGTGCCATCTCTTCAATTTTTTCTCTGCTATCTGATGAAGAATGGTTACTTCCTCATCAACTTAGTCAAAATTTATTTGCTGCTACTTAAAGTATCTTTTTATTTTTTTTAAAGCTATTCTTAAATTGTTTTTCATGAAATGCTTTAAGTATAAACAGGATTCTACATGGAAGCTTTGGCAAAACTTTGGCTAAACAAAGCATTCAAATAAAATTTAATCAAAATAGCAAAAGGAAACCAGATTTAGGCAATTTCTGAACACTCTTTTTCACTAGTGTGAGAAGCTGTATTATTTTAAGATATCTTCTCTCTTCAATTTTCTCATAGAAATTTTTATCACAGATAACAAAATCCTAGGATTATTTTATGTGGTAAGGTAAGGAGGTGAGATAGGAACTGGGAATGGGGCGGTAGCATGACATTTGGGGGACCATGGCAGAGGCACACAGGAGGAAGGGCAGCTTACTCTCTCACTTCACTAGTTCCAAGTTTTCTGATTTGCTAACTCCTGTGGAGTGAGTAAGAGTAGTTTGATGTATGGGTAGGCATAGAACATTATAAAGCACTTTAAATATTTTATGCAAACTCCGTATCAAACATGTACAATGTATCACTTGGCATGGCAGCAGGGACAAGTTCCCAAATCTCAGTGACCTACAAGGACAAAGCTTGTCATTTATGTTAGGTCATAGGTCAGCTGCATGTCTGCTTCCTGTGTCCTCTTCATTCTAGAATCCAGGCTGAAAGAGCATCCTCCACAGGGGCATGCTGTTCTCATAAGAAAGAGAAGTGATACATGTCACAGTACATTGGACAAAACACTTCAGGAGGCCAGGCCCAATGACACTGGGGTGAAAATGTGGGGGAAAAATTACTCTCATGGGCAGAGAGTAGTGCAATACACCACTGGCAAGTTTTGTTATTGTGACAATGCTTCTCGTTTTACAGAAGTAGAAGCTGAGGCATGGAGAGGTTAGATGAATCGCCCAAGGTCACAGGGTTGACAAGTGGCAGAGGTCAATTTGAAAGTCAAGTCTGATCCACAGCCATTACTTCTTGTATTATGCCAGCAACAAAGGCATGCTCTTCATTTACTCATCCATCTTTGTTGACATTTGCCTGACATTTCCTGTCTAATGATCTACCAGAAAATTTATGTGGTTAATTCAAGCCCTCTTCCTTTGTAATCCTCCAATCAATATCTTTAACATGATCCTTGAAACCCAAATCATCTCTGTGTAAGAGAAGTCAGTCTTCAACAAAGTTACAGACTATCCATTTTTGATTGCAAGCTTGAGTTAAAAAATATAAAATCTCCTCTCAACCCTGAAACTAAAACAGCTTATTTGTAGTTGATTTAAAAAAAAATCTATGCTAAGTTCCATATTTCTTTGTGGAATTCATAATGGTGGTTGCATGAACTTTCACTAACAGGAAATTTTGAGAGTATCTCTAGTATGAGGAAGATCACTAACTAAAGTGGTGATAGGACCCTGAGAAGGTTCCAGTCCACTCTTCCATGAATTCTTTATGCTACAAACCAGTAGGGCTGCTGACTCTTCCCAGAACAATTATTCCCCACACTTTCTCATTTCTGTGACATGGTCTAGTGTGTTGTCCCTCAGCCTGAAATGCTTCCTGCCCCCTTCACCTTCCTCATTATCCAGGTCTAATCCAAATAATGCTTGAGAATTTAATCTTTAAGTGTGTGTTTTTTTTCTTTTGCTCCAGAAGAGAGTCTTTTCCAATCTCATCAACCAAATACAAATCCTTTAAAAATATTTTTATTTATTTTTTTGAGATGGGTTCTTGCTGTGTTGCCCAGGTTGACCTTGAACTCTGGATCCTCCTGCCTCTTTCTCTAGAGTAGCTGGATTATAGGCATGCACCTCAACACTTGACTTCACAAATCCTTTTTTAAAATTCAGATAGTGCTTTGCTTAAACTCTTGTATTCTCTCCCACCTTTTGGTTCAATACCTTTCTCCTAAGACATGTGCAATAAATAGTTTTTTAAATTGAAATAGACTGAACTGTTATATTTGCTAAAGTTTTCTGGACAGTTGATGGGGTTATGAATTTATTTATTTAATCATTCAACACAGTTACAAAATGCCTCCTATTGGCAAGGCACAACTGACTTGCTGAAGATGAGATATACAGAGTAATGAATTTAGAATTGAAATCTAGGCTTGTTTGATCCAAAGCCAGTACTTTTGCCCCTATATAAATATCAAGAGCTCTTCAGTGGTGGGTGGCATGATTGTTGGGCAGATATTCTTTTCCTTAAAAATTTCGTGTGATCTGGGGATGTAGCTTAGTGATAGAGCACTTGCCTAGCATGTGCAAGGCCCTGCGTTGATCCCTGGCAATGTGTGTGTGTGTGCGCGCACACACACACACACACACACACACACACAGAGTTGTATATTTTATCACACACACACAGAGTTGTATATTATTTATTTATTTTTTATTTTTACAAACTTCATTTTGATTCATTGTACACATATGGGGTACAAATTTTCATTTCTATGGTTGTGCATTATGTACCTTTATATCATTCTTGTTAATCACACATGTATATAGGGCAATGATGTCTGTCTTATTCCACCATTTTTCATACCCCCCATTTCCCTCTACATAATCTAAAGCTCCTCCATTCCTCTCTTACCCCCCAATACCCCCGACCAGATTCTATATCATCATCCGCTTCTCAGGGAAAACATTCGGCCTTTGTTTTTTTGGGATTGGCTTATTTCACTTAGCATGATAATCTCCAATTCCATCCATTTATCTGCAAATGAGTTGTATGTTTTATCAATGCCTTTTAAGGTCATTATTTGGTCTTGATATCAAAATTGCTCTTATAATCACTTAAAAAATAATGCAAGAATACCCCAGTAAAAGTGAAATGATATTTTCTAACTAGGACTATAAAAGGCAGATTCAATTCAGATTCTGTGAATTTGGGTTCATCCAATATTTCCATGACCCTCTTTAAGAAAAAATATTATAAACTTAAAAATATAAAAAACAGGAACAACAGCATATTTAACATAGGAAAATATATCATAGTAACTTACCTGAACATTGAAGTTTCAGATTCCTTTTTCCCTAAATTCTCTTGAGGCAATTTATCAGAAATGCTTACATAGAAATGCTTCCTATTGCAAACTTGATTTCTCTCCATCTAAAATTCTTCATAACCCTTGGTCACCCCCAGTACTCACAAGGGATTCTGCAAGTGAAATTTATTCAATTCCCTGTAAGTCTGCCTCTGGTCCTGGAAACTTAAAAATGATGACCAAATGGCATTGGCTTTTAAAATTTTTTAAAAATTTTATTTGTTCTAATTAGTTGTACATGACAGTAGAATGCATTTATACATTTTGATTTTAGTCTCATGTGAATTAGTTAGTTAATTTTCTGGGGTTGTTGATGTCTTTTCCAAGGATATAGAGATATTTTAATAGGAATGGTCTTTTGAGGTAGAGTTTCTAATATTTAAAAAAAAATATTTCTTGGCCATTGGATTGGGTGGCCTATTGTCATTGTAGAAACCATTTGGCAAGACTATAATCTCCTTTTGGAAATATTTAAACAGAGTACAAAATAAATAATGAAAATCTGTTCTTAAATAAATAATACTGTCACTAAGGGATTTACTGTTTATGTGGCTCAAATGCTGTGTTCTGAATAACGTAACACTGGATCAATCACTCCAATTTTAAAGCATTTTGGAAATGAAATTAACTTTGTAGAAGGATTTAAGTCATTTTTTTCCTCTCAAAGCTTTGTTTGAAGCCTTGACACTGTAAACCATTGGAGATTAGGTTAGTTGGTGCAGTACCAAAAATTTACAGCAGAGGGCCTCAGTGTAATGTGCTGTATTTTTCTTCGTTAAAAGAATATTTTCTTTTCATTGCTCATCATTGTTCGCTCGCTCTGAAACTTGCATATGTTTATTTGAAAAAATAAAACACTTTGAAATACCAATTTTACTATATTGAGAATGTAGGGTGAAATAGTAGCCTTAAAAATAATTACATTTTTTTTTCTTGATTCCTGTGAAGATATTGAAATCTTGACACCCTTTTCCATTTCCTTCCATAGCAGTAAGGAATTGTATAGTCTTTTGCTTTTCCTGGCAGACTGTCACTTTCTATCCAATTTGATGCCAGATCATTATAACACATTCATGTAAATTATGTAACTTTATTCAAAGATCAGAGCAATTACATAGATGCCATTCGGGACATAAATTTCACACTTATTGAACCCTCCAGTTGTCTTTCAGGTAATTGTGTTTAAATTCTAGGATTCTACTCTAAATAAAGAAAAAGCTGGGATTTCTATGTCAGATATTCAAAAGTAGTTAGGTAGAGTACAGTTGATCTAATTTGGGTTCCCTGCATTATTCTATGGGCTCCTGTGAATTATGAGAAAAGCTGAATTGACAAGGAGAGTCCCAGGAAGCTAATGGGCCTAAATTCAAAATGGAGTCTGGTAGCCATTCACTGATGAGGGGCATACACTACTCTTTGTTCCTGGAAGAACCACAAACTGAAATTTGCAGCCTTTGCCTGAGCATGTTCATGTTTCAACTGCCAAAATAAATAGCTTCCCTGACCGGTGAACTACAACCAACCGTCCACCCATAAAACAACCAGTCAAGGAGGAGGGCTTCCTGAGAACCTGCATCCCTCATTTACATAGTAGGCAAATGTGGATGTCTGGGCAAGGATGGTGTCAGTATAAGTCAGCCCCTCTTTGTTCTTTCTGAGCTTGCCTCCCTTTCCTTTGGAGGTCTGACTCCTTGTTTTGCAAACTGCTTTTTTTTGAAATGAAGACTTTTTTTTTGTCTTCAATTCTTTCCTAGTGAACTTTCCTAGACAATGTTGTGATGAGTTTGTGATCAGGACTTACAGTGGCACAGAAAATAAAAGGACTGGCTAAACTACAGTTTAGTGTGCACTGATGTGTATACACAGTCATGCACTTAATCC
Organism: Glaucomys volans; assembly: GCA_020662805.1. NCBI lineage: Eukaryota > Metazoa > Chordata > Mammalia > Rodentia > Sciuridae > Glaucomys > Glaucomys volans. Next base: position 282,701 of record JAJEJO010004542.1, read on the forward strand.
CAGTGAGCTTCTTTTTAACACTTTTGACTAAGAGAGAGCATCTCTGGCAGAGCACAAATATTTTTGATAACTCTGGGTTCTGCAGTCAATTATATTTATTTTTGGAGTCTCAACCTGGTTTCTTGTAATGATGTTCCGACTTTTTGTCTCATCCAGCCATCAAACACTATACAAGTACACTTCTAGAATCCTGCTTTTAAAAAAATGATGGTAATTATCCTTTGGAAAAAAATTTTTCGAGATGAAAGAGAGTTTCTGAATAATGAATTATTGCTTAGTACCAGTCTTCAGAATTCTTGTATCTTGAAGAACTTGAATAATTTGGATATTGAGGAATATAAATCACCATGTAAACACTACATAGAACATATCCTACTATTTATCTTTTATGATAAAACATTGTTCTCACTATACAACAATACAACAATAAAACTGGAGAAAATTGTCAAAAACAACTCTCAGGGTTCTTAAAATTGACCAGAAACATACAAGCTGAGAAGCAGTTACTCATGCAAAAAATGTTAGTTAAGAGGGGTCAGAGTGCATGACATTCTTGCTTGAACTTCTCCCATTCTGTGCCCCATTCCCAAGATGGAGCCATTCAGAAGTTTTCTAGGGCACTGTAGAACGTGAAAACCCTGCAGCTTCCCCACTTGGTTTGGAGGAGCATGTGGAAAAACCTCATTCCCAGCAGAAATCTGCGGTGGTGGCAAATAAGTGAGGAAGACCTGTAGTTGGGGTAGCTGGAAATTGAGTTCCCGTCAAGGTCAAGGCAGGCAATGGACAAACAGACTAGCCTGACTGACATTTAGCAGGGAGATCTGGAAAATAAGACAGTCACACAGCACCTTGATAAGCTAGCTCTCCAGACATCCCATCCCAGGAGGAGAAAATGGGCAGTGTCCTCCCAATCCACAAGTCCCTGGCTAAGCACAGGGGCAGGGCGCCTGTGCAGAAGAGATGCCACTCTCTTGGTAGGAAGTAAAAGCTTGATAGGAAGCCCAGATTGGAAATTTATTGATTCAATGGTGAAACTTTCTTTAGGTTGTTTAGGTTTAAAGGCAATGTTAGAGATTTTATAGTTTATCTTTTGGTGAGTGCTTCATAAATTCTAAATATTCAATTTAGAAATAGAAGAGAATAGGGAAATATTTTTAGTTTTTGAATTGTGAATCTCTGAAAGATTTCTCTATCTGGATTATACCTATTGAATTTACTGCTTCCTTTAATTTTGGTATAATAATTAAGAACTTTGGAATACTAATAATAGCTAATGTTTATTGAGCATGTATTATGAACCAGACACTGTGCTATGACTTGACACATTTTACATCATTTAATTCTCACCATTACCTTATTGTGATAGATTTCTATTTCCTGGAGGAGAGATTGGAGTTTGAGCAGAATAAATAACTTTTTTCAAAGTTACAAGTAAGAAGTGAGTAGGTAGAGTGCAACCCAAGGCAGTCTCATTCCTGAACTCATATTCTTAAATACTATTTTGTATTTTTAGTTGATGTTGCTATAGAATACATAAGATTTTTCTTTGACTATCATAACACAATATGATAGCAATCAAATTGCTTTATATGGAGTTATTCATATACTGTCAGCTATATACTAACAGGTATATACTGTCAGCTGTGTCTGTGGGTTCTGGATCCATGGGTTTTACTAGCCAAAGATCAAAAATATTTGTTTTTTTAAAAAATATTCTTTATTTTATTTATTTTTATGTGTTGCTAAGGATTGAACCCAGGTGTGAGGTGAGCCCTCCACCACTGAACCACAACCCCAGCCCTCAAAACTATTTGGAAAAAAATTGTGCCTGTACTGAACATGTACAGATGTTTTATTTATTTATCTTTTTTTATTTAATTTTTTGATTCATTGTACACAAATGGAGTACAGCTATTGTTTCTCTGGTTGTGCACAAAGTAGAGTCACCCCATCTGTGCATTCATACATGTACACAGGGCAATGATGTCTGTCACACATTCTGTTATTATTCTTGCCCCTCAACCTCAACCCCAGCCCTCCCTTCCCTCTATCCTTCCTCCATTCTTGCCATCCTTCTACCCCACATTATGCATCATTATTCACTTATCAGAGAGACCAGATGTTTTATTTTATGTCATCTTCTCATTCACATCCCGAGTGGGCAAGGGAAAGGGTTCTTTTTGGAGGGATGGGCTTGCTGTGAAATAAAAGCTATGAAATGTATATATTAGAAATAAAGACAGAAGGTAAAAATATCTTAAGAGCAGAGGCATGATGGGTTGAGCCATCCAGAATGGTCTGGCTGTAACAAAGAAGCAGTCAGAGTTTGCTTTATTTATCTCGGTACAGATCAAAGGGGACCGGTAGAAGCTTCTTCGGGAAAAACAGGATGGGGAGTGAAAACAAGTAGGCCCTTTGGCTCTAGCAGGTCACTCCCATCTCTGGCACTTGTGTTGGAACTTAGCAGTGAGTTAGAAGAGGAAACCATGTGATCCAGGCATTCTTGAACCAGTGGATATCCAACTGGGAGCTCCTGAAACCAGATTTTCCCATCTAAAAACTCGAACTTTCCCTTAGTTCCCACAAAGTTCATGGATGGCTCCCTGCATCATCTAAAGATGATTTAAAGTGTTATGGAAGAATGTGCATAGATTACATGCGAATACTATGTCCTTTTTTTTTTTTTTAGAATATCAGTGAGGATAATATCTATTAGTTTCATTTATTGATTTATCATACACAATCTTTCAAATGACTAGTATGCTTATTTTCAAACTGTATCCTTATAGTTATTTCACTTTTTTTTCTGGTTTCCAGTTTATTTTAAATTAGTTTTATGATTTTTAATTATGAAGGAGAAAGTCTGTGCATTTTTTTTTTGCAATGCACATACTTGTTTACAAACTATACAAAGACTGGAAAACTCAATAATCAGCAAATAATGCAATTGAAAATTAATAAAGCAGGTATTTCATTGAAGAGGATAATCAAATGGCAAATAAGCATATGAAAAAACACCCAGCATTATTTGTTGTTAGGGAATTTCACATTAAAAACCTAATGAGATACCTAAGAGATTGCCTATGGTGTGTGTGTGTGTATATATATATGTGTGTGTGTATATATGTACTATTTAGTATATATGCATAGGTACTATATATATGCATATATATGTATATATTATTTTTTATTTGCAAAATAAAAAGTTTTAGCAAACAAATAAATCTGTTGCTGTGTATCATATGATAAATGAGAGAATGAACAATTGTAAGAAAAGCATTCCAACAATCTTCTCCCTGAGCCTGACAGCAGGACTACTCAACCCAAATATTAGATCATCACACCTAAATATTAGATCATCACACCTATCATTTACCCAGTTTTCCACTGAACTTCATGTCAGATGTTCTTTTTTTTTTTTTTACAAAATCAATAATTAATTTAAATATAAACAATCTAGATATTATAATTAAAAGGTATAAGTGTTCAACATGTATAAAAAACAAATGATATCTATATGTGTTGTATATATGTCACACTTTAAATTCAGTAAGTTAAAAGCAAAAGAAGGGGAAAATAAGCATGAGAAATCTGAAGTGGAGCTATTAACATAAAATAAATGTCAAGAAAAAGTATTTTCAGAGATAAAGGGAAACATTTTATAACAATAATAGGGTAACTTATTAAAAAAAAGTATAACAATCCTGAATGTGTATGTACCTAATAACAAAATTTCAAATACATGATGGGAAAATTATAAAAATAGAAAGACCAACGCACAATCATATTTGGAGATTTTAAGCCCCCTCACTTTGCTGGAAGGAGTAATGATATAGAAGTTTTATCAACATTATCAGCCACCTTGACATTTTTTATTTATTGAGAATTATATGCAAAAATGACAAGTAGAAAATTAATAAGGATATACTATATTCTGTCATAAAATAAGCTTTGAAAATTTAACAAATTTAAGATCATGCAGACTATGTTTTCTGCATGATTTAGTAGATTTGAAATCAATCACCTTAAGATATATAGAACCCCACTCTCATGTCTCAAGTACTTCAAAATTAAATGGCACACTTATAAATATTTCACAGATCAAAGAAGAAAGCACAAGAAAAGTAAATTAAATTGCTGTGAACTAAGTGATAATAAAAACTTAAAATATCTGAATCTCTGAGACCAAACAGTACTCAGATGCACACTTACAACTTAAAGTAGTCAGAAAGAAGCTATATTAACAATCAAATTATCCACTTATCATGGAAAACATTCCGCCTTTGGTTTTTGGGATTGGTTTAATTTACTTAGCATAATAACCTCCAATTCCATCCATTTATCTGCAAATGTCATAATATTATTCTTCTTTATGGCTGAGTAGTATTCCATTGTGTATATATACCACAGCTTTTTTATCCATTCATCTGTTGATAGGGATCTAGATTGGTTCCACAGTCTAGCTATTATGAACTGAGCTGCTATAAATATTGATGTGGCTGTGTTACTGTAGTATGCTAATTTTAAGTCCTTTGGGTATAAACCAAGGAGTGGGATAACTGGGTCAAATGGTGGGTCCATTCCAAGTTTTCTGAGGAATCTGAGGGTTGTGGGGGATGGGGGGTGAAAGAAAAATGGAGGAACTTTAGATTATGAGGAGGGAAATGAGGGGGGGAGGGGTATGAAAGATGGTGGAATGAGACAGACATCATTACCCTATGTACATGTATGATTACATGAACAGTATGAATGTACATCATGCACAAACATAGAAATGAAAAGTTGTACACCATTTGCATAAAATGAATCAAAATGAAGTCTGTAAAAACTAAAAAAAAATCAAATTATTTTCAAATTAGGTAGTAGGAAGGAAAAAATAAGAGTAGGAGCAGAAATATGTGACACAGAAAAGAATGCAGCTAAAAGTTGATAAAAATTTAACAAATCTATTCAAGAAAAAAGCAAGAAAAAAATATCAAATGGAATGGGAGCTATCAAAACAACCCTACAGATACTAAAAATGTAGTAACATAATCTTTCAATTGTATAATTACAATTACACAGTTTACATAATTTGGTCTATTTTAGAGGATTGAAAACCCTGCTTCTTTATGCAATCCATGTGAGTGATATGTTTTTTCCCATCCTGTCACCTTCAGTCTGTGGATGTCATTGCCTATGAGGTGAGTCTCTTGGAAATAGCATATTGTTGGGTCTTGTTTTTTAATGCAATCTGCCAGCTATGTCTTTTGATTGATGAGTTTAGGCCATTAATATTCAAGGTTATTAATGAGATATGAAATGTGTTCCCGGTCATTTTGGTTATTTCTAGTTTTTAATTTGAATTAGTTTCTCCTTTGATTGACTGTTCCTTTAGTGTAGTTTTTTTTTTTTAAAGTTTCATCTCTGTGGAATATTTTGTTGAGAATGAAGTACAGGCTTTCCTGTTGCAAATTCTTTTAATTTTTGTTTATCATGGAAGGTTTTTTATTTTATCTTCAAATCTGAAACTTAATTTTGCTGGATATTGGATTCTTGGTTGGCATCTGTTTTCTTTAAGAGCTTGGCATATGTTATTCCAGGACCTCCTAGCTTTGAGGGTCTGAGTTGAGAAATCAGCTGAGATCCTAACTGGTTTCCCCCTATATGTAATCTGAGACTTTTCTCTCACAGTCTTTAAAATTTTATCCTTATTCTGCATGCAAGGCATTTTCATTATAATGTGCTTTGGTGTGGGTCTCTTGTAATTTTGCACATTTGGGGTCCTGAAAGACTCTTGTATTTGATTTTCCATTTCATTCTTTAGCTTTGGGAAATTTTCTGATATTATTTCTTTGAAAATATTATGCATTCCTTTGGTTTGTATCTCTACACCTTCATCTATCCCACTAAATCTTAAATTTGATCTTTTCATGTTATCCCATAATTCTTGGAAGTTATATTCATGTTTTTTTTTAACATCTTCTTTCTGTGGTCAACTCTATTTTCAAGATTATATATTTTGCCTGAGGTTCTGTCTTCCAAGTGGTCTAGTCTGTTGATGATGCTTTCTATTGAATTTTTAATTTGGCTTATTGTTTCCTTCATTTCAAGGATTTCTGTTTTTTTTTTCTTTCAGAATCTGTATGTCTTTATTGAAGTGATCTTTTGCTACCTGTATTTGCTCTCTTATGCCATCCTTTACTTTGCAGATCAGTTAACTATGTACATTCTAAACTCCTTCTCTGACATTTCCTCCACTGTAGTATTGATGGATTCTGTTATTAGAGTATCTTAGTTTGCCTGGGGTGATTTGTTCCCTTGCTTTTTCATGTTGTTTGTGTGTTTACCCATCTAAGTATGGATCTGAGGCAGTAGAGTTTCTATACTGTGGACTTACAGTGTCCCTGAAGGTTTCCAATACCTCACTGTTTAGGGGGAGACAAATAATAATTACAACCAATGCAAAGAATTTACAGCATTAAATCAAAGAGTTCCAACTATGATGTCTACAATGTTAATTATCACAATAAACAGAAATGATTTGGTCAGTTATGCCTATAATAAAAACAGCAAGTTTGCAAAAGCATTTACATTTTCAAATGGTAGAGAGAGAACAGAAGTGATACAGGGTGTGATGATTATGAGGGAGGAGCAGAGAGGACAGAAGTAAAAGATTAAAGGAAGAGTGCAGGAGAGAACAAGAGAGATTATCTGTTAGCACAAGAAAATAGAATTAAGGAAAACAGGTAGGAAAAAGGAATACATAAAACAAAAATTTAAATCAAAAAACTAAAAATAAAAATAAAAGAATACAAAACAAAACTAAAATATACTAATCAAGCATCCTAGTTCACAAGAAACTAATCCATGTAAAATAATTGACTTCAAAAATGCTAAAGATGAGAAGAAAGAAAAAAAAATAGGAAACTGTATAAATGTCCATGTACCATTAAGGTCACAATTAAATAGGGAAAAGAATTTAAAAAATCTTGTTAAAAGGTTCAAAAATTCTTTCCGTTGGAGTTCAAAATATTCTCAGCTTCTTTTCTTAGCGGTTTTAGGTGGGGTGGTCTACAGCACAATGTTCTACCCTCCAGATTGCTGGAGTGACAGAGGTGATCCCACAGGTGGAGTTCCTGGAGGCAGGGTTTAAGCTTAGGTGGGCTCCAGGCTCTTCCCTGAATGCCAATTGGCCTGGAGATTTTAAATCAGCACACCTCCAGCACCGTACTTGCTGGTCCACATTGGAGGACCATACCTAGACACACCTCAGGCCTCCCCAAAATGCAGGTTCCTTTAATTTCCTATCCCTTTACGTGCTCACAGAGGGACCTCTTTGTCTGGGGCTTCCAGCCTGGCTGTGGCAGTGGCTGTGTTGCTGGGGATTTTTTCCCTTATTTTATTATATCCAAGCTCCTGTGTCCCTGCTATGCTTTGAATATCCAGTTTTAGGTTCCAGTAAAATACCCCACCTTGTGGAGAAGCTGCCTGTCTGCTTTCTTGGTTTCGTGCCATAGAGCAGTCAGGAACACGGCCTCTTCTATTCTCCCCTGTGCCATTTTATATAAGGGACTTGAGCATCTGCTGAGTCTGGTATCTGCAGCAGGTCCTGGCACCTATCCCCATGGACACTGAGGGACAATTGTACTTTCACTTCTTAGTTGAGACACACCACACACACCTTCGTATCTTATATTAGGGACTCTTTTAATTTTTTGGTACTGAGGAATGAACCGAGGGTGCTTAACCACTGAGTGACATCCCCAAACCTTTTTTAATATTTTGTTTTGAGACAGGGTTTCTCTAAGTTGCTTAGGGACTTGGTCAGTTGCTAAGGCTAGCTTTGAACTTGTGATCCTCCTGCCTCAGTCTCTGGAACCTCTGGGATTACAGGTGTGCACCACCACACTTTGCAGGGACTTTTTTTTTTTTTTTTTTTGGAACCAGGGATTGAACTCAGGGACACTCGGCCACTGAGCCACATCCCCAGCCCTATTTTGTATTTTATTTAGAGACAGGGTCTCACTGAGTTGCTTAGGGCCTCGCTAAGTTGCTGAGGCTGGCTTTGAACTCGCGATCCTCCTGACTCAGCCTCCCAAGTTGCTTGGATTACAGGCGTGCACCACCACGCCCAGCTACAGGGACACTTTTAAACAGATATAGAAGTAGAAAAAATTAAAACAATCCTTTATGTACCCATCACACAACTTTGAACTTTTTCCGTAAGTGCTAAAATTACTGCGTGCTTTGTTAATCTTTAGAAAAGGGAAAAACTTATAGACTAATTTTTAGAATAACTGTTGAGTTTGCAATGAAAACAATGGATTTTATTAACCCCTTACACAATATTTTGAAATAGACTCATAATTTGTGTTTAAGAGTAGACAACTCAGTGAAAACAACTTGAGGAGCAGAAGGAGGTACAGATATTCTGTACCTATTGTGTTGTGATGGATCAAGTGGGATTTGCAGGGTGGAGCTGTGGAGTTTGGTTTGCTGGTCTTCTATTACTTAGGATGTTGTCTCTGAACCTCTGTGAGTCTGGAGGCCACTATCAAGTGATTCATGGGTTAGTCCTTTTCTTTTAAGACTTTATTTTTTAAAAAAATTTTTCTTAGTTGTCAATGGACCTTTATTTTATTTATTTATATGAGGTGCTGAGAATTGAACCCAGTGCCTCACAAAAGCTAGGCAAGCGCTCTACCACTGAGCCACAACCCCAGTCCCTAAGACTTATTTTTCAAAAATAGTTTAGGTTTATAGCCAAGTTGAACAGAAAATAGGGTTCCCATATGCTCCTACCATCACATATGCACAGCTTCTCTCCCTGTCGACATCTCCTACCAGAGTGGCACTTTCACAGCCATTGGTGAACTTACATCGACACATTATTTTCACCCAAAGTCCATGTTGTTCACTCTGGGTACTATACATTCTAAGGGTTTAGACAAATGTCTAATGATGCACACTATTGTAATATTATACAGATAATCTGGGCTTCTGGGCTTATCTTTTGTTTATAACACATTCACTATTATAAGCATTGTCTCTGCTTTTTTTCTTCTTCTTGTATTTCTAATAATCACGTACTCATTTTCAATGACTCTTGGGGGTAACTGAGAACCAGTGCCCTGAATCTAGTTTGCCAAGTAATACGCAAGAGAGGTGTGGTGGCTTGTGAAACTAGAAGGAAATGGTAGAATCATCCCCCTCTTGGTCCTTTTAGGCCATCTACAGAAATGTTTTCTGTTATGAAATTATGGCATTTGCAGATAAATGGATGGAAATGGAGAATATTATGCTAAGTGAAATAAGCCAATACCAAAGAACCAAAGGCTGAATGCTTTCTCTGATATGGGGATGCTAATTTACAATAAGGGCAGAGGGTGGGGAAGAATAGAAGTATTTTGGATTAGAAAGAGGGGAGTGAAGGAAGGACAGGGGGCATGGGAGTAGGAATGATAGTAGAATTAATTGAACATTATTACCCATGTGCATATGACCTGTGTAACTCTACATCATGTATAACCAGATGAATGAGAAATTATACTCCATTTATGTATTATAGAACAAATAAAAATATATTAAAAGATTTAAAAAAGAAATGTGTTCAATTACAAAGAGCATTTAACTGCTTTGTTGGTAATTTAGGCCCCTTGAATAGGCTGTGATATTTTAAGACTTGTGTGTCTGTAATAGTTCTTAAATTCCCAATGTCAAATGTATTTACAGGAATTCTGGCTCTGGACAGAGACCGTTCTATTCTTCTGCTTCTCCTTACGTCATTCTTCTGTCCCATATCTCAGCTGTGAATGTCATTGGTAAACCTTTGATTTATTTCTGGGAAAGTTATCTTGGCTTTTTCTGCCTGCTTTCCTCAAAAGGTTGTAAACTATGTATATCCAGACTTTTTCACTTTATTTGAGAAATTGCTTCCATTAAATTAATTTAGCATGTTTAGGTTACTAATATCTGACTTGTTTCTCTTCTAGGCATCTGGATGGATTCCAGTTTGCCTGAATCCTAGAAATTGCCTTTTGGTTATTTCCATAACTTATTTTCCAGGTTATAATTCTTGACTCTATAAATATTCATTGTCTATTACTTTTCAAGAAAATTTGAAACTATGTCAGTTAGAACTAACTTCTTTGTCTACTTTGACTCCCTAGGTTTGGAGTGAGTGATCCAATGGTCAGAGTAGGTTCCCAACAACATCTTTCTTCTGACTGTAGCCAGGTTTCCTTACTTGCAGTAGAGATGTTCAGGTCCCAGACATTCTATGCAGCTAGAGATCTTGCTGCCGAATTAGGTGGTTTGCTCAAACTTAATCTACAGATTGTACAACATTTTATGGGACATTTAGATGACCTCAAATAGGAGAATTTTCATTTTGAAGGACTTAGAAAAAGCAGTGTAGAGCATCAATTAAGAGTTCAGATATTGGGTTAGAATCTCAAACACTAGTTCTGTTACTTATAAATGCAATGATTTTAGGAAAAGTGACCCTCACTTTTCCATAAAAGAGGTCCTGTAATTTGAATGTGTCCTCCAAAAGTCCATGTGTTAGACACTTAATACCCAAATTCATATGTTAATGGTATTTGGAGGTGGGGGCCTTTGGGAGGTAACCAGGATTAGGTAGGGTGCCAATGACGGCATCACTGGCTTTATAAGAGGAAGAGACCCAAGAGCTGGCAGCAATGCTCTGTCTTGCCATGTGAGGCAGCAGGAAAGCCCTACCCCATGCTGGACAGGTGCTGGTGCCATATTCTTGGACTTCTCAACTTCTAGAACCATGAGCCAAATAAACTTCTATTCTTTATAAATTATCTAGTTTCAGTTATTTGTTATAGCAACAGAAAGCAGATTATCAGAGATATCAATACCAAACTCAACACTGTGGTGAGGATTCATTGAAATAATGCTTGCAAAACCCTTACTTTGGTCTGGTATAATTATTTCATTGTTGCCTAGAATAAAAATGGTTACAAAATACACTTGGATTTCATAACTACCAAGTCTCTTCCTACCCTCTGCAATAAGTGCTGGTGGTAGAAGAGGCAACAAGAGACTGAGGAGGGTCAATGGGGCTGATGTAAGTGCATAAGCAGCTGATATAGGCGTACAGAGGGGCATCAGGGGCACTAGCAGCTACAGAACTGCAAAGTCAGAAGATGCCACCAAGTCCGAGGAAGCTGTGGTGATGGATACAGGTGTATAATAGCTCATGATGTCTTCATAACAACCCCATAAAGAGGTAATTTTTCCACGTTTTTTATTGATACATAATAGTTGTACATAATGGTGGGATTTTTTTGTTACATTTTCATACCTGCATACATTATAACAATATAATTTGGCCAATGTCATTCCCCAGTGCCTCCCCTTCCCTTCACTCCTCCCTCTTCCTGGTCTCTTTACTGATCTTCCTTTGATTTTCATGAGATACATCCCCATCTTTCTTTTTCTTTTTCCTAACTTCCACATATGAGAGAAAAAATACGACCCTTGACTTTCTGGGTTTTGGCTTACTTCACTTGACATGATGTTCTCAAATTCCATTTTCCCACAAATGACATAATTCCATTCTTTATGACTGAATAAACCTCCATTGTGTCCATATGCCACATTTTCTTTATCCATTCATTCATTGACAGTCACCTAGGCTGGTTTCATAGTCTGACTATTGTGAATTGTGCTGCTTATACACATGGGTGTGCATGTGTAGCTATATCATACTGACTTTCATTCTTTAGAATTGAAGTACCAAGGAGTGGTAGAGCCAGATTATTTATTTGGTGATTCCATTCCTGCTCTTTTAAAGAACCTACATGGAGAGAATTATGAACCACAAGTTCCAGATGAACAACTGAGGCACGGGTAGGTTACATAACTAGGACGTAACAGATTCAAAGCCAGACTGCAACTTCCTGGGAAGGAGTGGAGGTGATGTTGCTGTTCTGCTCACCATATCTTGTACTCACTCAGGTTTGTATCATTTACTGGAGTATTTTTAAAAATTTCCCCTTAATTTGTATAACACATCTTAAGTGAAAATTTATTTAAAAATACAATATGAATTTGAAATAGGCGAGACTATATTCTTGTAGCTTCCTTAACATAGCCACTCTTTTCCCTCCTTACGGGATCCTCCAAGGGAGTCCCACAGAATAGAGTATAAACTACCACTTTTTACTTTTTGGGATGAATATTTTGTCTGACAACAAAGCAGGTTGTTGGAAGGCCAAGACTTTACTCATGGGAAGGCTAGTAAAGTCTGGTTAGATTCCAGGAAAACTGGATTCAATTTTGCTCTTGTAAAGTTAATTTGAATTATACTACTGTGTCAAAGGACATGATCTGGAGCTGGGGGGAGCTGCTTTGTCTCTCTTCATCTCTCTTCAGTGCTCTAACCATTCTCAGAATCTAATGTAAATCTCAAGATGATAGCAGGGCATTTGTCTTACTTTTGTACAGGTTTATTTTTTTTCCTCTAACACAAAATCTCACGTTCCAACAACCTAAAGTCTAGTCTTTGCTTTGTCTAGTTTGGCGGTTACTAGAATGGCACGTACCCGCTAATTTTTTATTTCAGAAATACTTTTGTGCAAATCTTCCCTCATCTGCTTTTGTAATGTTCTTACTACCATGCAAAATTTCACTCAGGGATCTCTGGCTTTGGTCCTAGCAGTCTGGAGACGATGAAATGTGTACTGCCAGGTATATATCATAGGACATTTCTGTACAACTGAGCTGAAAGACAGATTCATGTGGAATCAAATGAAATAATAAAGGAATCCTATAAGTCTCAAAGAGCTCATCAAAATTCTTGAATGGAATTAAACCTGGCAAATGGAAATACAGCTGCATTTTTAATAATTTAGAAAAAATACTCATTATAATACTGGCAACAGCAAAACAGATTAAAAATTTAATATCATTTTTGGTTATGCAGAACTTTTATGGAAAACCATAATTCTTTCACATAATGGATATAGTAAAAGAAAACATGGTTTAGAGTAAGAAGTGAGAAGAACTAAGGTTAAAGTACTGGATCCCTTATTTAATAAACAGGTGACCTTGGGTCAACTAATGTTTCTGAATTTCAGTTCTCTTTTTTGTAAAATGAGGCCAATACTCCTATCTACTTCATTTTTTTGTGTGTGAGACTGAAATGAAAAAGCATGTGTAATATATAAAGTACTCTATAAATAAAATGTGTTAATTGTATGATTTCCAATATCCCAAAATTAGAACCATAAAATCTTATATTAGGGAGGAACAGTGGATGAATCCAAAATACACATCTGTTCTGTACCATTAAAAAATAATTGTCCTGTCCTAGGGCTGGGTTGTGGCTCAGTGGTAGAGAGCTTGCCTAGCACATGCGAGGCACTGGGTTTGATTCTCAGCACCACATAAAAGAATAAGTAATGATACCGTGTCCATCTACAACTAAAAATATTTTTAAAAATTGTCCTATTTCTTGTTGGTCATTCTTAGCAATGGATTAGGTATAGCCATTCCATATTTGGCAAGTATCTCTGGTGACTCAGGGGGAAATTAAGGTGCAAGGCACTTATTAGGGATTGTTCTTGCTGTCATTATTTGAGAAAAAGTGATAAGGGGCAGGACTGGGCAGAGGAGGAAGTCCTGCCATCATGGAGTCCCAATGAAGGTTTCAGCTGGATCCATGCCAAGCTTGGGCCTGCAATGGTGCCTCAGAGCTGTGGAGTTTGGGCTGGAAGGCCAAGCCTTTAAACCTCTATCATGACCATGGATGTTGGTCATCCATGGTCATGACCATGGAAGACAAGGAGGTACCATCTTGGGCAAAGCAATTTTCTCTAGCTTAGGTAGTGTGTAAGGAAGGCTAAAATCTGAGAATCATCTTCTGGCATTGTCCTGCAGCTAGCGGAACAAGTCGTTCCTTCCTCAAGGAAGCCCTGGTTGTCATAGCATCCACCACAGCAGGCCCAGCAAGTAAGACATGTGTTGAGCTTACATCTTCCTTACTGTCATATCAACAATGATCTTCTGAGTCAAAGCCTTAGCAACGTTTTCTAACATAATTATTTACTATATTCTAGCTGCACTGGTACTATCATATTGGTTCACATGCACATATATGTATTTACATCACATACATGAATTGTATATTTCATATGTATCATAGACACAAAGCTCAAACATATTTTTACACAGATATTCATCTACATATACCCAACTATACTTTACACAACTTTTTGTAACTGTAATGATGTCATTTATTAGAGACAATAAAAGGAACCTCCTCTTCTGGGAGAACCAGAGTAGGAGATCATGAATTCTGCTTTAGATACACTGACTATGCACTCTCAAGCCATTCACGTGAAAATGTTGGGTAGGCATTTGGATGTCAACATCTGGAGCTTCAGAAAAAAAGTCTACTCTAGAGATAAATAATTAAGAGTTGGTGATTATATGGTAAAGCTATGGGGGCATGAGTGAGATTATGAAAAGAAAGAAATAAAGAGCAGAGCACAACAAAGAAACATATTCTAGAGGGTTATTTGGTTGGCACTGGTCTTTTTAATCATTAAAAAAAATTGATTTGTTTGTCAATATTATTTATTTATTTATTTATTTATTTATTTATTTATTTATTGGTACCAGGGATTGAACTCAGGGGTGCTTAGCCACAAAGCCACATCTACTGTCCCTTTTTATTTTTTATTTTGAGACAGGGTCTCACTATGTTGTTTAGGGCCTCACTAAGTTTCTGAGGCTGGTTTTGAACTTGCGATCCTTCTGTCTTAGACTCTCGAGTTACTGGGATTACAGGCATGTGCTACTATGCTGGTCTGATTGCCAATCTTTATTAATTGAGATTATAAATAATCCAGATTTAGGATACTCTTGAAAAACCAGAAGTTCTGACAGCGTTTATTTTGTATTCCTGTATGTCAATAATGAGTTGGAGCTGGGTTTCCCCTTTAGATGCCAGATGTTCCCTTCACTGGGTGATTTTTCCTGGTCCACTTCATTCTATAAGGCTACCTTGCTTATCCTCTGAGGTGTATGTGCACTTGTAGTACAGAGTGAAAGAAGGGGACCTATGACTGAGGCATGAGAGTCGTCAACTTTTAATGACCTGAAGATGAAGAGAAGTCTGCAACTGAGCTAGGAAAAAGAAAGGCCAAGGATGCAGGAGGATTGAATTGCAGAAGTAAGGGCAAAGAGAAGTGGTTAGCAGAATAACTTCTTCAGAGAAATTATACTTATTGGAGAGGGAGATAAATAATCTTAGGGAAGGTGATTTTGGTAGAGCAATGGGACAAAAGTGAGATTGTAGTGGGTTAAGGAGTGAATCAGGGATAGGGAAATGAAAATAATGTACACAATGCTTTTGAGAAGTGTAGCTTTGAAGGTGAGTATAGAAATAGGGATTAGCTGGAGGGAAGTTAGGTAGTGTTGAAGTGAGGCTGGTGGTAGGGTGGTTGAAGGGTAATTAGAAGAAAAGAAAAAGAAATACTCCCCACAAATCCTTGCTGTAAATATACTTTTCACTTTAATGTAGTTTGAACTACATTTGAAAACATTAGAGAACTGGAAAATGAAAGGTGTTTGTGTTTTATTAAAAATAATCATGACTAAATTCCTTAGTGGTCAACTTGTATAGCTCAAATTGAAATGGAGAGAAATAGAAGACAAAGTATTTTCTCCTTGAATTGTTTAGTCCAATGCTTCAAATACTCATTTTGCTTCTAACTGATAAAATCTTGTCTGGCACGCTATCTAACTTATTTATTATTTGAAAAGGAAAATCTTCTAATTTAAATTTCACATCTTATTCAGATTAAGTGTCTTTGACCAAAAAGGAGAAGATGCCGGGTATGGTGGCACACGCCTGTAATCCCAGCAGCTCCGGAGGCTGAGACAGGAGGATTGCGGGTTCAAAGCCAGCCTCAGCAAGGGCAAGGCGCTAAGCAACTCAGTGAGACCCTGTCTCTAAATAAAATACAAAATAGGGCTGGGGATGTGGCTCAGTGGCCAAGTGCCCCTGAGTTCAATACCCGGTTCAAAAAAAAAAAAAAAAAAGGAAAGAAGTATTTTTGCATGATCATAGTGTGCAAAGATAGATTATATGATTCTAGTATACAATTTTAAAACATTTATTTTTTTCCCTATATGTGAGATAGGAGTAAAAGTATGGATTTTATTCCTGGCAGTATCTCACAGATTCTTTTGATGACCACATATACCATGGGCCACTCTGGCTGTAGCCCTCCATCAGCTCAGGGTGGGCTCTGACATCCTTTGGCAGGACAGTTTTCCTGGGAAATCCGTGGGAGTGCCTCCCAGGTACTTAATAAGATTTTCCTCCAGGAGGCTGTCATTGGCAAGACAAGGTAGCTGCTGAGGCTGCTGCCTAAATCTCTTTAGTTGCCAATCATTGTCTCTTTCTCAGTGGAAAGGGCCCCAGAGTCCAGTTTTTCCTTCAAGTCATGACATGAAGCCCCCAGGGTGTGAAGATTGAGGGTGGAGTGGAGGAAAGAGATGAAGGACTCTCTCTCCTTTTGTGTTACTCTCTGTTAGAGGGGACATAAAGTCAATCATCTTAGGACCTCGTGTGTCCTGAGCACAGTAGTCTTTTCTTTTTGTCTATTTCTTTTTCTCTTAGAGTCAACTGTATGTGTTCAGAGGCAGAATAGAGATAGTTTCTGCTTCTATACTTATATTCAACCAGAATGGTCAACAGAACAACCTCTGAAGCTTTAAAATATTAATTCTCAGGTTTATGTGCTGATGATTATTTCTATTTTTTATATTTGTCCCAAAGACAGATGTGATATACTTCTGGTTGAAACCATTGACCTATTTCTGTTATGGTTTGGATGTGAGGTGTCACCCCCAAAAGCTCATGTATGAGACAATGCAAGAAGATGTAGAGGAGAAATGATTGTGTTATGGGACTCTTAACCTGATCAGTGAATTAATCCCCCTGATGGGATTAACTGAGTAGTAACTGAAGGTGAGTAGGTTGTGGCTGGAGGAGGTGGGTCCCTGGGGACATGCCTTCAGGGTATATATTTCATAACTGGTGAGTGGAGTCTCTTTTTGCTTCCTGATCATCATGTGAGCCACTTCCCTCCACTATACTCTTCCAACATAATGTTCTGCCTCACCTCAAGCCCTGAGAAATGGAGCCCTGAGGCTCCATTGTGGATAGAGACTTCTGAAACCGTGAGCTCTCAAATAAACTTTTCCTCCACTACAATTGTTCTAGTCAGGGTCTTCTAGTTGCAGCAGAGCAAAGCTGACTAAAACAGGTTCCCCCACCCTCAAAATCAAGGCAGACATCACTCTCTCTTCAGATGCTTTCTAGACTGACTATCAAATGTGTTTCTTTGCTCAGTTCTTCTCAGCTCTTTATATCCTTTGGTCAGTAGGATCTTTTCAAGTTTGGGTGTCAAAGATAGATCTGAGAGACTGCCAGGCCATGAATTTATAGTCTTTACATTAATATTCTATCTATCTATCTATCTATCTATCTATCTATCTATCTATCCATCCATCTATCTATCATCTATCTGCCTATTTATCCATTCATTCATCTTTATCAGTTCATGACATCATTATATTTTTGAGAACCTTTTTAATTTGTCCATTTTTCATTACTATGATTAAATAGTGAAACGGGCTAAATTTATAGAGAAAAATAACTTATTTAGCTCATAGTTTTGGAGTTTCAAAGGCACAGTGCCAGCATTATCTTAGCTCTGGTGAGGACCAAATGATATGGTGTTTAAAAAGCAGGAGAGTGTGTGAGCATGAGAAATCATCCCACCAAACAGGCAGCCGGAGCAAGATGGAAATCCCAATCCCTTCTAAGGGCACTTGACCCAGTTAACCTAAGCACCTTCCACCAGGCCACACTTCTTTTTTCATTTGCTTTTGATTTTTGCTGGTGTTTTAAAATATACTTTGATGCATAATTATGTAAACTATTTAAACTATTTTAAGGTGAAATCTACAAAGCCAAAGTCTATTCAAAGAAGTCTAATTTCTAGTTTCTATCCCTGTCCACTTCATCGGATATGAATAATTTTTTGTTTAGTTTCAGATTATCTTCAGGCAGCTTATCTTAAGGATCTTACCTTTAAACATTGCCACACTGAGGACCAAACTCCCTACACATGGATTTTGGGGGACAAATCCCATCTAAATCATAGCCCCTGCTACCTGAGAGGTACTGGGAGTTGGCAAGCAGTGCCAACCTGGTATCTAACTTCAGTGGGGAGAAGTCACCAATCAAATGCTTATGCAAGGGGTTGAGGTTATAGCTCACTGGTAGAGCACTTGCTTGTGGGAGGCAGTGTTTGATCCTCAGCACCACATAAAAATAAATGAACAAAATAATTGTGTACATGTACAACTAAAAATTTTTTTAAATGCTATGCAAATATATAGTTGTAAACTGTGTAAAAGCCACATAGGTTGAAATGAGATTGTTTAACAAGAGATTCAGATGTGTGCTCATGGAGGTCAAGAAAAAGTTTGTGATAAAGTAATCTGAGCTAAAATCTGAAGGATGAACATATGTGTCAGGGCTACTGGAGGTGGGCATGTATCTTGAATTATTCCCTTAAGTAGGCTATTACAAGCGAAATTTCTGGGTGAAGTTTGTGATTTAAAAAAATCATATGTTTTTGCATATTTTTCTCTAATTTTAAAATTCACTGAAAACAGTTTTTATACAATGCAAACTTAAGGAGTAGTTGCAAATAGTACAAAGACATTTCTTTCCTTCACTTAAAGACATTTCTTCATTTCACTTTGTTACTTAAAGGTTTCCAACATCATGCTCCAATTCCTCCAGAATATTTTATGTGCATTTCCTTCAAATTAGGAATAAAGCACATTACAATAGTCAAATTCTGAGAATTTGCATTGATTCATTAGTACTCTCTAATCCTTCAACTTCCTTCAAATTTTGTCAGTTTTTTCAAATCTAGTCTTTCATAATAAAAGATTCGGTTTAAAATTATGTGTTGAATCCAGTTCTCAGGAATTGTTAGTTTGTTTCAGTCTTGACCATTTCCTTCTGTTTTTCCTTGACTTTCGTGACTTTGACTCTTCTGGACATCATGGTTCAGTTATTTTGTAGAATGTCCCTGCAGTTGGGTTTGTCTGATTGTTCCCCATGATCAGGTTCAGGCAGGAATATCACAGAAGTGATGCTGTGTTTTCAAGATGTCCAACAGGTGGCACAAGGTATAAGATGTTCACGTTGTTCTCTTAATTAAAGTGGCTCTGAGGTTTTATTTCCTGAATATCCTTTTTACTTTTGAAATTTATATGTTGAAACTATGAAAATATCTTATTCTTTATAAAACTTTCAATTTATTCATTTATATAAAATTGGACTCATTATTTTCTCTATGCAAAGGGTTATAATCCATTATTATCATTATTTAATTTGATCCACATATTATCCCCTATTTTGGGGGCTTCCGTGACCATTTGACATTTCCCTATTAATCTTTGAGCAATTTCTTACTTTCTGGCACAAGATGTCCCAGGCTCATCTTATGTTTTTCTCATCTTATCCTGTAACTAGTGATTAAAAAAAAAAAGAAAAAGAAAAAGAAAAGCTCTGTTACTTTTATATCATTTAGACACCAAAATCTGGGCACCAGATTTTCTCATTCTATGGACTATCACTGCTCCCCGACCTTCTCAGTAGGTAAAGCACTTTGTGTCTGTTTCTGTCTCCGTCTGTCTCTCTCTTTCTCACACACATGCTTATATTTATATTTATGTACATTAAAAAACATGAGTTCACACTAATATCTCTGATTTGAATTTAATACCATATTAATACTAGTCTTTTCTAGTTCCTCACTTTCCATGTTTGTAATTTCCTTCTTTAACAGTGAGAAGGCTGGTTCTCTTAACTCAAATCTTAATGCATATACTTATCAATCCTCCGGTATATATCCAACATCTCATTGCTACCTCTGCCCCTCTCCTCTGTGCATGTTCTTCTCAACCAACTCAGGCACTGACATTCCTGAACTGAGCTTCCTGTGCACCCCTCAACATAGATGCCCTCTTTTACTCTGCCTGAGCTCCAATGTCTTGCACCATCAATAAAGACCTCCTGTCTATACACCCTCCTTACCTTGCTCATGTTTTGATACTCAATGCTGGGCTGCTTCTGTCCCATTTGGGGTCTTCTGAAGCTATACTCTCTCTATCTTGCTCAGACTCCAACATCCTACTTTGGGTCACAAGCTTGATGAATGACCTCTTTACCTTGCTTAACTTGGGACACTGCATGCGGGGCCATCTTTCATGCAGAGATATCCTCCTCCGCCAGCATGGGCTCCACACACAATGCTGGCTGCCACCTTCTGCTTGGACACCTTCTCATCCTCCTCAGTCTCTGACATCCTGCTCTCCTTGTACCACCTACTTCCTTCTCATTTATGGATCTACCGGCATTTTGCTATTTTACCATATTTTATTACTGATCTTTTCTCTATGCATTTTAAAATATTGCTGATAAATAACTAGGGTTATATTTTTTATCCTGTTCATACAAAACATATTTACTCAAGTCATTAAGAATGTTTGTTTCACATTATTTGGAGATAACATTATTTGTCTGTATTAGCAGGTTGAGGCCTTAGGATGACTGCTAGAAGAGGAACTACCAGGTCCAAAGTATTAATATTTTAAGCATCTTAGCCAGGCGTGGTGGTGCACGCCTGTAATCCAAGCGACTTGGGAGGCTGAGTCAGGAGGATTGCGAGTTCAAAGCCAGCCTCAGAAACTTAGCGAGGCCCTTAGCAACTCAGTGAGACCCTGTCTCTAAATAAAAATACAAATAGGGGCTGGGGATGTGGCTCAGTGGCCGAGTGTCCCTGAGTTCAATCCCTGGTTCAAAAAAAAAAAAAAAAAAATTTTTTTTTAAGCATCTTGACATACATTTTCAGATACTCATTTAGGAAAGGTTATACATTTAATTATTCCTAAGAAAATTTATAAATGTAATACTGTGCCAATAAAAATAATGCCAGGTTTTTTTAACAAGAAGAGAGCAAGGTAATTTTAAAATTTGTTTAAAAATATAAACAGAATGGTCATAGAAACTCTGAAAAAAAAAAGTGCAATGGCTAGGTGTAGGGGAATTACTCTTATCAATTTTTTTTTAATTAAAAGAGAACGATGCTGGTGAATGAATAGACAGGAGACCAGTGGCACAGAATAGAAATTCAGAAATAGGCCCAAGCATATGTCAAAATTTAATATATGAAAAAGGTGACATCTCAAGTAAATGTGATATGTAAGGTAACTGGATAGCCATGTGGAGACTGATCAGACTGAATCTGTTCCTCTCCCTATGCCCCAGGATAAGCTGAAAATGTTTTGGAGAAGTAACCACAAAAAAATGAAACATGCACTCATTAGGAGAAAACTTGTTTTCAATTTAAACCCAAATAACAAACCAATAAATGTGACTACATAAAAAAATTTTTGACCACACCAAAAAATATCATAAACAAATAAAAAGATGGATGACAACTGGGAAACATATTAGTTATTTCAGACACATAGGGCTAATAAATCTGAGACATAAAAAGAAGAGAAAGACTCAAAATCTAGTAGAAAGAGGGGCAAAAGATATGAAAAGTTTACATAAAAAAGTGCAAAGACCCTCAAAACATATTTAAAACGTGTTGCTCATAATAAGGAAGATGCACACTAAAATTGTACTGCCATTTCTCAATTATTGGATTGACAAAATTCCAAAAGTTGACAATGTTTTGTTGGCAAGGTTGTGGGGAATGCAAAATGGTACAACTGCTACAGAAGGAAACTTGACATTATCCAGCAAAATGGCATATGATTTTTGTCTTTCAGTCAGCAGTTCCACTCCAAGGAATCTATCCTAAAGATACATTGACAAAAATATGACATGTCAGGGATGTGGGAAAGACTGGAACCAATCCCAATGCCTTCTGTTAGGGTTTAGATATTAAGTGTCTTTCAAAAGCTCATGTGTGAGACAATAAAAGAACATTCAGAGGTGAAATGACTGGATTATGAGAGCCTTAACCCAATCAGTGACTTAATCCCCTGATGGTATTAAGTGGTAACTGAAGGTGGGTAGGGTGTGGCTGGAGAAGATGGGTCATTGGGGCGTGCCTTTGGGGTATGCATTTTGTATCTGGTGAGTGGAGTCTCTCTCTGCTTTCTGATCATCATGTCTTGTGCTGCTTCCCTCTACCACACTCTTCCACCATGATATTCAGCTTCACCTGAGTCCAGAGGAACAGAGCTGGCTGGTTATGGATGGAGGCCTCTAAAACCAACAGCCCCCAGATAAACTTTTCCTCCACTAACTGTTCTTGTCAAGTCTTTTGGTCATGCAGTGAAGAAGCTGACTAAAACACCTTCAGTAGGATTCTGCTTGAATAAATTAGGACCTATACATAATGGATCGATACCTATGCTGAAATACTGCTCTATAACAAACCACTCCATAAACCTTTGCTGAAGGCAGGTGTTCAAGGAGTGCATGCTGCCACATCATAGCAGAAACACACACACACCACAGGATGATACATATCCTCTATTTTACACACATGACAGCACAAGATATATATTCTTTGCTCCTGCCATTTCACTTGACTATATATATTAAAGATCATTTTATATTGTATATCAAAAGCTTCCCATTCTTTGCAGTGGCTGCATTTGATTTCATGGTATGAAGGTACCATTATTTCTAAAACCAACTTCTTATGGAAGGACATGTCTGTTGCTTCCAATTATTTATTATTAAAAATTGCTGTCACGCATTACCACATACATGTATATGTATATAAACACATACTTTTGCACATATGTGAATATGTCCTAGATCACCTCCTTAGAAATGGAAATTTTCAGCACATTTGAAATGATCCTTTTATTCATCATTATAGTGTTGGCTGTGTTTCTAGATTTTACATTTAGTGTTACATTAATTCTTTGAAGAATATTTCCTGGGCTCTTCTTTTTAAAGATAGCATAAAGAGACTGGGAGCAATGTATTTCTTTGTGTTTATGGAATTAACCTGTGATCAACGTGAAGAGGTTGGGAAGAGCCCTGATATATAAAATGAAAAAGAAGCCAGGTGTGGTGGCGCACGCCTGTAATCCACACGACTCGGGAGGCTGAGTTAGGAGGATCGCGAGTTCAAAGCCAGCTTCAGCAACTTAGCGAGGCCC
>JAJEJO010004542.1:310947-343014 GCA_020662805.1 Glaucomys volans
TCCAATAAAACTTTATTTACACAAAGGGAGCATGGTGCAGGGGAAGCATAATTTGTGGTATAAAGTACTGAGGAAAAAAGTGTTCTCTGAGGCATTTGGTGTGAATGTAATGCAGATGCAGAAAGAGCTCTAAGTCTGCGTAACAAATGCTCATAAATTATCCAAAAGATAAATTCCATGTAGGATGAAAAACAACCAGTTTTCATTTACATATCTATGAACACATGGGATGGAAGTTTTATTTGTCAGGCATTTATTCCTCTGTTAAATCCCTGGTAAAATATACACTTGAAGATTATATGTATATACATATATAATCTATCTATCTATACATCAAACTGTATATTTTATGCAAAATATTACTGTTTAATCTTATAGTGCCCAATTTAAACAATATTGGGATGTGTAATATAATTCTATGGGTTAAGGTGAAATTTATTCCCTTTCCTTGTAGCAACCAGCTGATAACAGGGCTGATCTTTATTGGGGTTGGTCTCACTAATGGAACTCAGATGGCTTTCTCAGATAAGTAATTCTTTGGAGAAAACTCTCTGTAAGCAAACTTTTTGAAGAGATATGAGAAAGGGCAACAATTAGGCTATAAAAACAGGACTTATCTTTTTCTATGGAAAAAACTTTAGAGTCTCAAGAATTTACTCATTTCCTAAGTATCTGAATGCATTATTCCATAGCATAAATAGAAAAATATTTTGCTCTTTGAAGGCATTTTGTCCTGAGTTATCAAACTCTCAAATCTTGAAAACAGTCTTGAAAAGATCCATTTTCTTCTTCTTCTTTTTTTAAAAATTCTTTTGGTACTGGGGACTGAATCCAGGGTGCTTAACCACTGAGTCACATTCCCAGCCCCTTTTTATATTTTATTTTGACACAGGGTTTTGCTAGGTTGCTTAGGGTCTTGCTAAATTGCTGAGGTTTTGAACTTGCAATCCTCCTGCCTCTGCCTCCTGAGTTGCTGGGATTACAGGTGTGTGGCCACCTTGCACAGCTGATCTTCTTTTTAAAGTCTGTTCTCAGGATGAAGAGAAACTGCTTCAGAAAAGTCTTTATAAAGAATTGTGTGCAATAGGAGGGCACCAATAGTGTCTTTGGCACTGGGACCTCTGGGCCTTAGAGTTTTGTGTAGGAAGCAAAATTCCTGTGTGCATACCGGCCCTCCTGCAGAGGTTATTGTAGTCTGTAGTCTCTCTTTGCACTAAAGGAGAGGAAGTTTATGAAGGAGTTCACACAGCTGTTCTGATTTCTTATGACAGTTAAGGCCAGCTGTAATATTTACTGTAACATATTTTATTTCGTAAGATTTTATATTTCAGCAAAAACTGGCAATAAAAGATCTTGAAGGAAGGATTTAGATTTTGATTATCATTTAACACTGCTAGAAAGAAATTAAACAGACTGTAGTGGGGCCAGACCTCAGTGAAAGCAAATCTATTTCTTCCATTGCACATTGATGAAAATAAAGCACAAAGATTTAAGAATTTTCTGCATTCCATTGAATATTCCCTGCTAATTAGTAACAACTGTTATTTGATAATGCAGAAAGTATTTTTGTTTTTGGTACTGGGGATGGAAGCAGGGACACTTTATCACTGAGCCACATCCCCAGTCCTTTTTATTTTTTATTTTGAGACAGGGTCTCCCAGATTTCTTAGGGCCTCCGCAAGTTGATGAGTTTGACCACAAACTTGCAATCCCCCTGCCTCAGCCTCCTGAGTCACTGGGATTGCAGGCATGTGCCACCACACCCTGCTGACAATATAAAAAGTGTTTTATTATTTGCTTTTAATAATCACTCTCACTTATAACAGAACCTTTTTATTTAAAATTGCTGCTCACAAATATACAAACTGTGGACAGGGCTAGTTTTATTTCTTTATAAAACAAAGTTTTATTTTTGTTATGTTTGGTTGGAGTTGGTTTTGGGGCGGAGATGGGAAGCAATTAGTACTTTCCTTGTAATGCCATTTTGAAATTTTGTTAAAAAAAAAAAGTCTGTGATAGAATGTTATTTTGGGAATGCAGTGGATGAAATGATTCTGAGTCCTATTCTCTGTGAAGGCTTAGATGAATTTCCCTATCTTTTGTATAATTATTTTATTTTTCTATTTTTATGCAGAGCTAAGGATTGAACCCTGTGCCTCACACAAGCTAGGCAAGCGCTCTGCCATTGAGCTACAGCCCCAGCCCTCCCTATTGTTTTTAAAAATTTATTCTAATTATTTATACGTTGACGGTAGAATGCATTTTGACACATCATACATAAATGGAGTATAATTTCTCATTCTTCTGGTTGTACGTGATGTAGAGTTACACCAGTTGTGTAATCATGCATGCACATAGGATAATAATGTCTGATTCATTCTACCATCCTTCCTACCCCCATACCCCCTTGCTTCCTTTCATTTCCCTCTGTCTAATCCAAAGTTCTTCTATTCTTCCCTAGGGCCCCCTCCTTATTGTGAATTAGCATCTGCATATCAGAGAAAACATTTGGTCTTTGGTTTTTTGGGGATTGGCATTGGCTTATTTCACTTAGTATAATGTTCTCCAACTCCATCCATTTACCTCCAAATGCCATAATTTCATTTTTCTTTAAGGCTGAGTAATATTCCATTGGGTATATGCAACACATTTTCTTTATCCACTCATCTGTTGAAGGGTCTAGGTTGATTCCATAGCTTAGCTATTGTGAACTGAGCTGTTATAAACATAGATGTGGCTTTGTCACTGTGGTATGCTGCTTTTAAATCCTTTGGGTATAAACTGAGGTGTGGGATAACTGGGTCAAATGGTGGTTCCATTCCAAGTTGTTTGAGGAATCTCCATACTGCTTTCCAGAGTGGTTGCACCAATTTGCAGCCCCACCAGAAATATATGAGTGAACCTTTTTCCCCACATCCTCACCAACATTTATTGTTGCTTGTATTCTTAATAATTGCAATTCTGACTGGAGTGAGATAGAATCTCAGTGTAGTTTTGGTTTGCATTTCTCTAATTGCTAGAGATGTTGTACATTTGTTCATATATTTGTTGATCAATTGTTTTTCTTCTGTGAAGTGTCTGTTCAGTTCCGTAGCCCATTTATTTATTTGGTTATTTGCTTTTTTGATGTTAAGTTTTTATGTTCTTTATATATCCTGGAGATTAGTGCTCTATCTGAAGTACATGTGGTAAAGATTTTATCTCATTCTTTAGGCTCTCTCTTCACATTATTGATTGTTTCCTTTGATGTGAAGAAGCTTTTTAATTTGAATCCATCCCACACATTATTGATTGTTTCCTTTGATGTGAAGAAGCTCTTTAATTTGAATCCATCCCATTTACTGATTCTTGATTTTACTTCTTGTGCTTTAGGGGTCTTGTTAAGGAAGTTAGTTCCTAAGCTGACATGGTGGAGATTTGGGCCTACTTTATCTTTTATTAGGTGCAGGGTCTCAGTTCTAGTGTCTAAACCCTTGATCTATTTAGAGTTGAGTTTTGTGCAGGATGAGAGATAGGAGTTTAATTTCATTTTGCTACATTTCTATTTTTTCTAGCACCATTTGTTGAAGAGGTTATTTTCTGCAATGTATGTTTTTGGCACCTTTGTCTACTATAAGATTTATTTGTCTCTCTGTCTTCTATTCTGTACCATTGGTCTATGTGTCTGTTTTGGTGCCAGTACCATGCTGTTTTTGTTACTATGACTCTGTAGTATAGTTTGAAGTCTGGTATTGTGATGTCTCTTGCTTCACTCTTCTTGCTAAGAATTTCTTTGGCTACTCTGGGTCTCTTACTTTTCCAAATGAATTTCCTGATTGCTTTTTCTATTTCTATGAAGAATGGCATTGGGATTTTAAGAGGGCTTGCATTAAATCTGTATAACACTTTTGGTAGTATGGTCATTTTGACAATATTAATTCTGCATGGGAGATCTTTCCACCTTCTAAGATATTCTTCTATTTTCTTTCTTTAGTGTTTTGTAGTGTTCATTGTAGGGGTCTTTCACCTCTTTTGTTAGATTGATTCCCAAATATTTTATTTCTTTTTGAGGCTATTATGAATGGGGTAGTTTTCCTAATTTCTCTTTCAGTGGATTCACCACTGATGTATAGGAGCACATTTAATTTATGGGTGTTAATTTTTATCCTGTTACTTTGCTGAATTCATTTATTAGTTCTTGAAGTTTTCTTGTGGAATTTCTTGGATCTTCTAAATACAGAATCATGTCATTGGTAAATAGTGGTAGTTCCTATTGGTTTTGAGGTTGGAGTGATCACGTATTTCTATGGGGTTAGAGTCTAACATTTGTTTCTATAATTTTCCTATGTTTTCTCTGGAAAAAGTAACACAGAAAATAGTGTCCTATTAGGAGGGCTTGTAGGGGGGAACTTATGAACACATAGTGACTCAACTCTGTATCTCCTCACTATCTCTAGTTTTGGCTTATTCTCATTCAAATGTGATGGGAGAAAATTTCTCAGTGAGAAGAGAACTGTAATTTGATAGTTTACCTGAAAGAAGTTATTCCCAGCAGCATAGAGATGGGTTAGTGACATAGTAGAGCACTAATGCAGATCCATGAGACTAAACTGAAGAGTCACCTTAATGTCTCCTAGACCTAGAACTCTGCTGCCCCAAGAAAATCATTGATTTATACCAGATCTTGAGATTTAAGGGCCATGTAGCATAATAAGCTTTAAATACAGGATTTAAAAAGTCTACTCTGCACTAGAAATATTTAATGTATTATGAATTCTTATTTGTTTATCAGCATTGGGAAGTTTTTTTTGTTGTCATTCAGATTTCTTCAGCCTATTTTCTGCTACTGAATTTTTTTCCTTTTGGTTCAGTGAAGGTGAATTCCTTTAGGCCCTGTGACTAACATTGCTAGGTCCAGAAATTATCTAATCAGTTCCTTAGAAAACCTTGAAGCAAAATTAATTCAAGACTTACTGAGCGACTAATGTAATCATACCTCTCGGGAAATAAACTGGCCCCTAATTTACTGGTTGGCTGGAAAAAGTTCTGGCAATGAACAGAACTAGGATAAACATCCATTATTATTATTATTTTTTTTAAAGAAAAACCCCATCAGGAGTCCTTGATGTCCATATAAGACAAAGAACCTTGGTTTTAAATTTTCTTCCCCAAAATATAACATTATATCCTTGGCCATATTAATTTATCTGTTGGTAAAATTCACCATTTCTATTCATGAAAATTTGATTTATAAAATTTAAGATGTAGGCTGGAACTTTGTCCTGTGAAATCTTTTAACAGATTCCTTTTTGGAAGAGTAATTGATAAAAGAAATCTCAGGAATGTTTGTTCGGAGCACGAGCTGGGAAAACATGTAACCAGAAAGGATATTAATGGAAGAAAAGGAAAAGTAACATCAGCAGATTCATCTGTTTCAAACTGTAATGCATCAGAAGAAATTCAATCTGTGCTCCAGAAGGCATTTTAAGTAGACATAGGATATTTTTTTCCACCAGACATTTTCGTATTTTTGTTGAGATAATACTTCATATGTTTTGAAAGAATAGAGAATTGCTATGGAAAAAAAATGAACTTCATTTTTTCACTCTATTTCTAAATTCTAGATAATTATAATTCATGATGCTGACCAGAATTTTGTTTTCTTTAAAAGGGTCCTCTGCAGACAGGTTGATGATTTGGTATATGAGTTATTGATCTCATGTGCATATATATATGCCTAAGCAGACATGTGTGTGTGTGAAACTTGGATGTGTGAATCAAATCTTTTTGCACTACGTGCATTTAAATTTGGAATTCAATTCCAAAAGGTTATGTCAAAGGCTAGAATAATGGACTTTGTGAATGTACCCTTAGTTTAATTCCAGCCCTGGGACAAGTTGTAATATACACGAAGTGGATCTTCATTGAACGGTGACTCTCTTTCTAACATTTTCCATCTGTAGGATTTTTACCACTTTGAAGTTCTGCCTCTGGTTGGGGAAAGCATGTTAAGTCACACAGAACGGGACCGCTGGGGGCACTTGTATTTTGGAGAGTGATTTCTGATCCATCTCCTAACTTTCTGTACTTATTTTGTCATTCTGAATCTTTCTCTCTTTTTCTCTCTCTCTCTCATGAATTTTAATGCAAATGTGTACCAAGAAAGATGACAAAATTCTTCCATTCCTCACCCTCCCAGTTCTCACTCTCCTCCCAGTACCATTGCTTACATTTTAGTATCTTTTCAGTCTTTCATATTCATATTTTTAAAAATGTACCTTGACTTCCAATTATGCTACATTTTCATTTCATAAATATTATACTACTTTTTTTGAAAATGGTCATTTTTGAAGGTAAACATGTTAATCTAACAACCAGCAGAGATACAACCTTTGGTACATGGAAATACACTCAGAGTTTCAAAATCTTTCCAGACCACTCACTACAGTTCTTGTTATGGGGAACTCGTGAAACACTGCAGAGGGCTTAATGCTGTCCTCCAAAAAGTCATGGTCGTGTTTTAATTCCCAGAACCTGTTGCTGTCATTTCCCTCTCTTTTCAAAAAGTGTTTTTGCAGGTGTGATTAAGTCAAGGGTCTAAAGCTGAAGAGATCATCCTGGACTACCTGTGTGGGACCTAAATCCAACAATGGTGTCTTTGTGAGATAGACACTTGAGAAGGCAGTGTGAGGACAGACAAAGGCAGAAAATGGAGTGGCCACAATTTCAGAAAGCCAAAGCATGCTGGCCACCATAAGAGGGAGGAAGAGGCAAGGAAGGATTCTCTCATGGAGCCTCTAGGAGTGTGGATCAGTTGACATTTTGATTTTGTGTTTCTGGCTTCCAGAGTTAAGTGAGAATAAATTAGTTTTTTTGTTGTTTTTTTTTTTTGAACTGGGGATTGAACTCAGGGGCACTCGGCCACTGAACCACATCCCCAGCCCTATTTTGTATTTTACTTAGAGACAGGGTCTCGCTGAGTTGCTTAGGGCCTCGCTAAGTTGCTGAGGCTGGCTTTGAACTCTCAATCCTCCTGACTCAGCCTCCCGAGTTGCTTGGGTTACAGGCGTGCGCCACCATGCCCGGCCAAAATTTGTTGTTTTTTAAGTCATTTTGTTAACAATACTTTGTAACAGCATCTGCAGGAAAGAAATACAAACACTGACAACCAAGGTACTATACTTTCACTGTTAGAAGAAAGTGAAGCAATATTTGATTCACAAAATTTGATTTATACTTAAATAAACAACTTTTATTGTTATGGGATAATATCTTAAGAATTGTAATTCTACCAAACTTCTATTTAAACAGTTGTATAATTATTTAACTATAACACTTAAACTAAAGAAAGTACTCCTGGATTAATAAGAAAATGATTTAATAGTATCAACAAATGAAAAATCAATAAAATCAGCCTTAAAAAGATTAATGTTTGGAACTGGATTCCAACTAAACTCATAAAATGGAAGCAATTTGTTAATAATATTATATTTATACAGTGTACATTTATGCACTATTACTTTAAAAATTATAATTATATGAAGTTTCCACTTGAGCCATTATATCTGTGCCTAATCAATTGCAATAAAACTAAAAAGACAAAATAAAAATTATTACTACTCTGTCTTTCGATGGTCCTGGATATTTAGTAAGCTCATTTGAAAGCTGGAATAATTTTGAAAGTGACTCACTTCTATTCCCAGATTGTAGGACAGAAGATAAAATTCAGTGCATGATAGAGAAACATATGTTGTTGCCCTTGGAGTTTGTGCTGGGGTAAGGAAATCACTTGGTAGAGAGAATTCTTGGGAAGGTCCACATCAGATTTCCAAGGGCAGAGGAGGAACAGGAGGTCCTCTTCTTAGGAATTGTCCCCTGGCATCCTCTGTAGCATCTAACCTCTGCCTGAAGTGTGCAGTGGGGGAGTAGAGTCTGGGCTGGCTGTGTCCAGTTCAGGTGGGAGTGTTGAATCAGGTAAACTTAGATGACCAAGATCACTTGTGGTGTTGTTTCTCCTAGATTCCATTCCTGAACATGGACAACCTTTGTGTTATCCAAAGAAGACATGGTGAAATTTACAAGTTCTGCTGGTCCTGAGATTTTGGCAGTACACAGAGCACCAGGACAAGTTCTCTGACGACTTTCTGGAGGAACTGCTGGATCATGATAGAGTTGGCCTGAGGGAGAGATTCTTTTCCTGTGATTTTGTTCCCATGAGAGGTTTGTCTCAGGATCATTGAGCCAACCCAGTTGTATTAATTTGTTAGGACCTACCATAACAAGGTACCACAGACCAGGTGGCTTCATCAATAGAAAAGTATTTTCTTATGGTTCTGGAGATTAGAAGTCCAAGATCAGGGTGTCAGTAGGCCTCTCTCTTTGGGTCTTCTCAACGGTCTTCTCACTATGTCCTCAGGTGATCTTTTGTGTGTGTGTGTACTTCTCTATCTTTCTGTATGTCTGAATTTCCTTTTCTTGTAAGAACACCAGTCAGACTGGATGAGGACCAACACCTAGTTAAAGGCTCTGTCTCCAAATACAACCCCATTCTGAAGTACTTGGGGTTAGGACTTCAACATAGGGATGTTTTAGGGGGAACACAATTCAGGCCATAATACCAGTTTAAAGCTCTCTTTTTTGGTAGTCTGGTAATCCAGAGAATTCTCTAGATCCAGATTAAGGAAGAGACTAGCTTTCACTTCTATTCAGCACCAAGACTCAAAACATATAATTTTCCTTTTGAGATCAGGAATGGAAGGTGTAGCAGATGCCCATAGTACCTTTCATAAATTCCTGAGACCTTTCCACTTCTGTGTTTTCTGGCTAACTTCAACTACCAGTTTAGAATGAGGGCATTCCATGCTACAGAAAGTTGCTTTCCTTATAAACATGGTGGGTTGGACATGGAATTATGAGTTGCCATCATACCATTACTCCAAGTGATCCACTTGAGATCCACTCTGGGAGCTGCTCTCAACCAGTGAATGAGAGACACTGGTGGAGAACTATCCAGTTTTTGTTTTTTTTTTTTTTTTTTTTTTTTTTTTTTTTGACTCTCAGTAGAATAATTTTGAGGTATATATTTTATATCATTTCCCAGATATTCCGCAAGGGGTGGAACTCTAGTTATGGAAGGTACTATTTAATTTGATGTTGTATTTTTTTATTACCTTATCTTCCCTTCCCTGTCTCATATCCCCTCCTATTCTCCATTGTTTACTTCACCTCCTAAATAAACATTTACATTTGAATTATTTCCTCTGAGTCTGCTTATTGGGGGAAATTATATTAACTCTTCTATTCTTCGTTATATTAAAAAAAAAAAGGTAAAGTGATTATCCAGACATTCAGCAAAAAGCTCAAGCTGGCTTACCAGTTTGCTGATATTACACTAATTTGACCTGAAAAAAGGAAGCCATGAACACTCTGGATACCTTGGTAAGACATATGCCAGAGTGTGAAAGATAAATCCTACAAAGATTCAGAAGCCTGCCACGTTGGTGAAAGTTTTAGAAGTTCTGTGGTCCTTACTATAAGAAGTAAAAAAGCTATTGCACCTTTTATTTTTTACCATTGAGGAAAATGTATAACACTGGAAAGACTGGTTGGTAAGAGACCTGGAAGGTGTGAGATGGCAAGATCAATTCCAAACACATGTGGGGGAGAGGCAAGTGAATTGATCAAGCACGTCAATCTTTGTATCCCATGTCAGTACTTACCACAGATCATTCATATCAGAGAAGACATTGAAAAATATCTGAAAAGGATGATTTGTCCAGTGGAAGTTAGTTAGCCTTTCTTCTTGGCCATTCCAGTGTTTGCAAAAAGGCCACATGAATGCAATAGCTTGTGGCAGGACAGCAGGTAATGCATGGACCTACAGCTTAGCTTCCCTCTCACCAAGGGTGCTCGGGTACTCTTACTGCTGGAAGTTCAAACTGTCAGTGGGAAAAACTAAGGCTGTGTCCTTGATATTATTTAAAGGATAATATTATCCTTTGAAGAGAACAATCCTGGAGTTGCCTGGCTATTTTAGAGTCCTTATAATGGACTGGAGGGTAAGGAAGGCTTAGCATATTAGCAGGAGTAATTGATTATTGTGAGGAGAGAGGATCACTGCTAGATAATGGAGACAAGGAGAACGTTATCTAGAACACAGGAGATTTTCTGGGATCCTCTAAATACCTTCAAGTCTGGTGGTTACCATAAATGAAAACTGAAGGAACAACACTCTGAGAGTCAAGGTAATCAGAGGTGTAGGCATTTCAGGCATGAAGGTCTGAGTTGCCCCGTCCAACACCAGACCTGGATAAGTGAAAGTGAAACAAGAATTAAAGACAGCCAGTTAGTGTAGATAGGTGATCAGGTCCAATCAGAAGATAGAAGCTGGTTTGGGTCTGGGAAGTTAGACTGCCTGGGGTGGGGATGGGGGTGGGGGATTGATATGCTAATGTCTTAAGAGCCCTTCCTCCACACTTAACAAGATAACCTGCCCCAGGAATTGTTCCTCTCTGCAGGAGCTGTTAATTAATGCCTCCTGGCCTGCTTCCTGTCTGGGATCACTTCAGCTTTGGCCCTTTCAGCCCATCTGCTTCTCACCTTTGACATCTCCTGGGCCTAGTCACTACACAGGATGGGGAGAGAGGAGGGAGAAGAGGGCAGGAGAACAAATAAAATCTAAAATGTATAAAAGGGGCAGGATGCTCTGCTTCTTGCGATACCAGAGCGCCGGCTATGGTCCCTTTCTCCCTCCCAGGATAAGTCTGTGTTACTGTTTTTTAAAATAAAACTTGCTTCCTATGTTTGCCTTGGGGCTTCTCCGGTCTTTACATCTGAGAAGCAGAACTCATGTCACCAGTAACTGGCAGTATCAGAAATGCTATCTAAGACTGAGAACCATCTAGAATGTGTGTCAGATGAGAGGATGACTATCAGGGGTGGCCTTGGGACCAACTGGAACAGCTAGTAGGCATTGTTGCTTGTACCAATGTTAATCCTGTTGTAAGTTTTTTTTTTTTCTTTTTTTTAATAAAAATTGTGGCTGTTTACCACTTTGAAAAAAAAAAACAATAACAAGATAAAGTGAACTTAATATGCAGAAAGAGTACTTTTAATTGCTGCAAAGAATGGGCTGATACCAGTTGAAGTCAGTTCCACAGCAATATCTCTGGGAAATTCAGCTCATTTCCAGCTGCCAGCATCTGCATCTGTGACTAAGGCATTTTTTTTCCTGTACGCATGAAGAGCTACCTACAAGGGGCAGGCTAGAAGTGCTAGAGAATAAACCATCCCTGGAGGACAGCCCTCACCCAAACACTCTTACAAATGGGTGAAAACCTGGGCTCCCTCACTCCTAGAGTTGGACAACTCTGCAGTGTATGTTTGACATGCATTCTCTGAGTTCACTTGTGAGATTGAGCTTCAATGGTTCACAGTAGTAGCTGACTTAATAGCACATCCCCTGCAGGCTGCTTCCCTTCTGGTTCCATAAGATTTTCTCATTCTCTTAAAAATGTTACCTGTGCTTCCTAATTAAAACTACCCTCAAGTGACTCCTTATCTAAGATTGTGTTTCCGGAATAACCTTAAATAAGACAATTCCTAAAACTTTGATACACACACACACACACACACATGCATGTACACACACAATTATTATAAGGAAAAATATTTATTCTGGCTCACAGTTCTGGCAGGTGGAAAATCCAAAAACATGGTATCTTGAGGGACTCGTGCTGCTTCTGCTCATGGCTGGAAGTAGGTGTATGTAAAAGAGCAAACCTCCATATATTTACTTTTTTCTTTATCATTGAACATACATACATACATACATACACAGCTACACATTTTTTATTTTATTTTATTTTATTTCATTTTATTTTATATGGTGCTGGGAATTGAACCCAGGGCCTTGTGCTTGCAAGGTAAACATTCTACCAACTGAGTTATATCCCCAGTTCCAAATTTTTTATAGTTACAAATTATAATGCCAATGTTATTGCTAATGACGAACCTAATGTGGAAAGTTTAAGATTTCTCTATTTTTGTTCTTAAATAATATCACACTTTTGAAGTATAATTAGAAAACTATGTTAAAAAAGATACAAGTTGTTTGAATTAAATATCATTGACCAGCTGTTGCAGTTGATGGTGGGAAGGGCTACTTTCTGTTTAGGCTGCCATTTTGCCTGGAAGTTCAGCCACATGAGTTTTTGATGATCTACTGCATTGTTTTCTAGTTGAGAAAGACTGCCAGAGGTCAAATGAGGAAAGAGGGTGGGGAGGCAGGGAAACAAGGATCACAGCACACAGAATTGGGACTGGAAGACATTGCTGAGTCACATCAACCTTTTTAATGTCAAAAATTTTAGGGCTAAGAAAATAGCATACTTGGTTAGCAAAAAAAACCCGACCAAAGCCCCTCCTCTGTTTTTTTTTCTTTTTTTCAGTAAATGGCTGACCACATTCAAAGATGAATGATAATATAAAGAAGAATCAGCATAAAGACTGCAATAGAAGTAGAAAAGAACAAAAACAAAATGGAGATGGAAAATGTTCCTCCAAAAAGAAATTAGAGGAACAGAATAAAATTCATTCAGAACTAAGAATTCACTTCGACTTACACAAGTCAACAGTCTCTTCTTGCACTAGCAACAATCAACAAGCAACCCCAATAGACTATAAGAAGCCATTTATGAAAGGAAAGCAACTCTATATGAATATGCAGGGTCTTATTTTTGTATTTCTATTCCTTTGGTGGTACTGAGGATGAAACCCAGGGCCTTCTAAATACTAGACAATTGCTTGGTCTGATCACTGACCTACATTCCCAGCAGGAATTAACCTAAACAACAACAACAACAAAAAGCAAACAAACAAACAAATAAAAAAAAACAGGAAAAGAAAAGAACAAGCAAAAAAATTCTTAAAACCTGATAGACAGAGGGAGGTTTTCAAGATGGTGGAATAGAGGAAGTTGCTTTTCTGGTTGCTCTGTGGAGCAAAACCAAGAAGGCAGACAGGCAGCTTCTCAGAAAGGTGGGTGAACCAAAAAAATTGGTGTGGGGGGACTTTACTGGAACTTAAAACCAGATATTCAAAGTAGATCAGAAACTTAGGAGGTTGGATATAATAAAATAAGGAAGAAATCCCCAGCAGCACAGCCACCGCCACAGCCAGGCTGGAAGTACCAGCCAGAGCAGTCCCTCTGTGAGCAAAGAGGAGAGATACAGGAATGAAAGGAACCCAAATTTTTAGAACTGAGGCATGTCTGGGTACGGAGCATTTAGAGATTAAGGATGTTGCCTGATTAAACTGAATGGTACACGACACAATATCCTTGTGCTGGAAAGAAGCCACCATCTCTCCAGGGAGTGTGTGGAGGACGATGGAAGGAACCATTTTGCTGTGGGACCAGCAGTGAAGAAGCTGATTCCTGGCAAACCCAAGTTTGGCCAGAAATTCAGGCCCAGTAAACACACACTGAACAGCAGAGTGTGCTTGATTGACCAGGAGAAAAATCAAACGTTGATAGAGGTTCACACAGGGGACAATTGGTTGTGGAAGCTCAACCGGTTCTACCATCCAACCTGCAGGATTGCCCGGGAGAGACAAGTCTGGCAGAGAACATGGAGTTTGGAGACTGAACCCAAGTCCAGGAGACATGGGAGCTGCAGGTGACATATGGGACTACGAATTGGCTAATCCACCACACCAGTGAAACCCAGGGGAGATCCCTGAAGTGTAGTCTTCCAGTGTGGACCGGCAATTACAGGGCGCTGGAGGTACACTGATTTAAAAGCTCCAGACCAACTGGCATTCAGTGAAGAGCCTGGAGGTCATCTAAGCTTAAACCCAGCCTCCAGGAATTCCATCTATGGGATTACCTCTCTCACTCCAGCCATCTGGAGGGGGGAGCATCATGCTCCAGATGACCCCACCTAAAACTGCTGAGAAGAGAGGCATTCCAATGGAAAGAATTCTTTAAATTTTCATTGATATTTTCAGACAGAAGTTTTTGGAAAAAAAAAAAAAAGCAGAAATCCTAGAAATGCAGGAATCAATTAACCCAATTAAGAATTCAATGGAAAGTATCACCAACAGACTAGATCACTTGGAAGACAGAGTTTCAGATAATGAAGACAAAATATGTAATCTTGAAAACAGAACTGTGGATAAGGGGCCGGGGTTGTGGCTCAGTGGTAGAGTACTTGCCTCCCATGTGTGAGGCACTGGGTTTGATCCTCAGCACCACATAAAAATGAATGAATAAATAAATAAATAAATAAACAAATAAAGATATTGTATCCATGTACAACTAAAAAACATTAAAAAAAACTGTGGAAAAAAGATAAGAGGCCATGAATCGAACTTCCAACAAATATGGGATAACCTGAAAAGACCAAATTTAAGATTTATCAGGATAGATGAAGGCCTGGAGTCACTAAAGGTATTCACAATCTTTTCAATAAAATAATAACAGAGAATTCCCCAATCTAAAGAATGAAATGGAAAATCAAATACAGGAGGCTTACAGGTCTCCAAATATACAAAATTACAACTGACCCATCCCAAGGCACATAATTATGAAAATGACTAACATATAGAATAAGGATAGAATTTTAAAGGCTACCAGAGAAAAGCAGGAGGTAACATTTAGAAGGAATCCAATCCAGACATCAACTGATTTCTCAACCCAGTCCCTCAGAGCTAGAAGTCTCAGAATAATATATACCAAGCTCTGAAAGAAAGTGGATGCCAGCTGAGAATACTATACCCAGAAAAATTAAGCTTCAGAATTGATGAAATAAAAACCTTCTATGATAAACAAAAGTTAAAAAAATTCACAACTAGAAAGCCTATACTATAAAACATTCTCAATTACATATTCTATGAAAAAGAAATGAAAAAATAAAAGTGAAAACCAACAAAGCAAGGGACTACACTAGAAGAATAGTCAATCAAAGGAGAAACTAATTGAAAGTAAAAACCAGAAATAAATCACAATGTAAGGGAATAAAAATCATTTCTCATTAGTACCATTGAATGTAAAGGGCCTAAACCCGTCAATCAAAAAACATAGACTGGCAGTTGGATTAAAAAATAAGACTGAAATAAGCCAATCCAAAAAACCCAAAGCTGAATGTTTTCTCTGATATGTGGATGCTACTTCACAATGGGGGGAGTTAGGGAAGAATAAAGTTACTTTAGATTAGGTAGAGGGAATCAAAGGGAGGGAAGGGAGTATGGAAATAGGAAAGACAGTAGAATGAATCAGACATTATTACCCTATGTACTTATATAACTACATGACAGGTGAGACTCTACATCATGTACAACCAGAAGAATAAGAAATCAAACTCCATTATATATGATATATCAAAGTGCATTCTACTGTCATGTATAACTAATTAAAACAAATAAAAATAATTTAAAATAAAGAATTATGTACCACAAATTTCAAAAAACTAGGAGAAAGGATTTTGAATATTTTCATCATAAAGAAATGGTACCTATTTGAAGAGATAGATAAGCTCAAACTGTCTTAAATGTTACACATGTTTACCTGTATTAAAACAACAAATGGGGCTGGGCTGTAGAGTTCTTTTCCCTCACGTGTGAGGCACTGTGTTCCATTCTCAGCACCACAAAAAAATTAATAAAAAAGACATTGTGTCCATCTACAACTAAAAAAAATTTAAAAACATCAAATGGTGCACCATTAATATGTACATTTTTATGCAACAGGTAAAAATAAACTTACATTTTTCTGAAAACAAACAAACAAACAAACAAAACAAGACCAAACAATATGCTGACATCAAGAGACTCACCTGTTAGGCAACAGTATCTACAGACTAAAGGTGAAAGAATGGGCAAAAACCATATAATTCACACAGGTGTTGTAAACAAGCAAGAGTTTCCATCCTCATATCAGATAAAGAGGACTTTATGCCAATGTTAATCAGAAGGAATAGAAGGACATTTCATACTACTTAAGGGAACTGCACATCAACCAAACATAGCAATCATAAATATTTACACCCCAAACAATGGAGCATCTAAGTACATCAAACAAACCCTTCTCAGTTTCAAGAATTAAATTGACCAACACAATAATACTGGGTAACCTTAACATTCCTCTGTCACCACTGGATAGATCCTCCAAACAAAAACTAAATAAAGAAGCTACAGAACTAAAAAACACAATTGATGATTTAGACTTTATAGACATATTTAGAATATTTCATCCATCAATAACTGAATACACTTTCTTCTCAGCAGCACATGGATCCTTCTCTAATATAGACCATGTTATGGAAGCTATTGTAGCTTCGTGCAATTGTAATATTATCATAATATATTTTTAGCATCTGTAGGGTTATTCTGATAGCTGCTGTTCTTCTTTTTTTTTTGTATCAGGGATTGAACTCAGGAGCACTTGGCCACTGAGCCACATTCCCAGCCCTATTTTGTATTTTATTTAGATACACGATCTCACTTAATTGCTTAGTGCCTCATTTTTGCAGAGGTTGGCTTTGAATTTGTGATTCTCCTGCCTCAGCTTCCCAAGCCACTGGGATTACAGGTGTATGCCTCCACACCCATTCCATTTCACTATCTTAACATGTATTTTCAATACACTTTGGCATTGCAGAGACAAGTATGTAATGGGAATACTCACTGTATTTCCTCATTTGCTTCCTCAATTATTTATCAGTAGAACAAAAAAAAAAAAAAAAAAAAAAAAAAAAAAGCCGGTGCTTTATTTTGATTAGACTTGTTTTATTTTTATCAACTTTTAACTGTATTATTTCTTCTCTAATTCATGCATTTCTGCTCCTACTCTTATTTTTCCTTCCTACTACCTAATTTGAAAAATAATTTGATTGTTAATCTAGCTTCTTTCTGATATAAGTACTTTAAGTTATAAATGTTCATCTGAGTACTGTTTCATCTCAGAGGTTCTGATATTTTAAGCTTTTATTATTATTTAGTTCAAAGAACTTTTTATTTACTTTTCTCGTGTTTTCTTCCTTGACCTGTGAGATATTTATAAGTGTGCCATTTAATTTGGAAGTAGTTTATGTGGGAGTGGGGTTCTATATATCTTTAGGTGATTGATTTCAAATGTAATAAATCATGCAGGAAACACAGTCTGCATGATTTCAAATTAAAAAAAAAGTAATGGAAATGCTTTTTATTTTGATTCTATTTGGTGCATATGTGTCAAAACATGTCAAAACCCAATTGCATACTTCAAATATGTGCATTTTATTGTACTTCAGTTTTACATCAATAAAGCTATTAAAATGTCAGACAAATGAACAAATAAAAAACTTGATAGAAAATAACCAAATAAATGAAGAGGTATATGTAT
Source organism: Glaucomys volans (assembly GCA_020662805.1). Taxonomy (NCBI): domain Eukaryota; kingdom Metazoa; phylum Chordata; class Mammalia; order Rodentia; family Sciuridae; genus Glaucomys; species Glaucomys volans. The sequence goes on from JAJEJO010004542.1 coordinate 328,307, forward strand.
GTGATACACACATACACACACACATACACACACACAGAAACAGGGCAACATAAGAGTAAAGATAGCAATTCTTTACAAAGTAGACTAAATTTAGTGCAGTTTCATCAGATATTCAGAATCATGGGTCTTGCTGAAAGCACAAGCCTAAGCGGTCATTTTAACTAGAAACCACCTAGTTATCCAGATACCTCTTATTCTAAAGCCACCATTAGAATAACTAAACAGCAAAGAGACTGTAAGTGTCATGTAATAAGCCAATGGTACATTCTAGTTAATGAATCTTCATTAGGATAAAACTGTAAGAACCCTTGATGCCAGGTGTGTGGCACATGCCTGCAACCCTAGCTACTCTGGAGGCAGGAGGGTTGAAAGTTCAAGAAAAGCCTGGATAATTTTTTATCTCAAAATTAAAAATAAAAAGGGCTTGGCAAGTAGTTTAGTGGTAGAGCAATCACCTAGTATGTGCGAAGGTCTGGGTTCAATCCCCAGTTTTACACCCATCAAATAGCAAAAACAAAAACAAAACAAAACCCAGTGAAGTGCTGATTCGGTGGTTCCATATCCAGGAATATTAGCTTTAGTGTTAAGCAAGGTGTGACTGTGTTCCAACGAGGAATAATCGAGGGCCTGAGACATTTAGTTGTCTCTTAAATGAAAAATTTGAAAACGTGCAAATGGAGAAGCTAGGAAGCAGAGTCAGGAATACAGGGGGAAGAGAGATGTAATGCCTATGCAATGATGTATCATATCAAAACCAGGGTGGCGATGAAAAAATGGAAACTATGAAGCAGTAAAAAGAACGAAGTGATAAGCCAATAGTTGAAAGAGAGGAAACTCATCAAACTGAATGCCAGAGGAAAGAGGCAATCCTGAGAGGCAGAATAATTGGCTCCTAGAAATTGATAAATTCCTAACTGCTTAGCAGTTAAGTTTTATTTCTTGACTTTGTATATCCTTACAACTGTCTCCATTTTTCTTAAGGTGATCTGATTGTCTCTCTTACTCTTTCCTTTTAAAAGAAATAATTCTTCCTAAGGTCTCTGTACAAACTATTATTGATCAGTGGAAGGCATTTAAGCCTTCATTGTTTATCATGTTAATTACATAATGACACCTTTTACCAGTTTCTCCTTTCTCATCACATTTTGTGTACTTTGCACTCATCAGTTGTTACCTTTCCTTGTCTTTCCTTTCCTGCTCTTACTTTTCATCTCAGATCTTCAATCCTATTCCATCTCCACTAAAGACTCATTCTGAGGTATTTTATATGCTTTTGAGCTTCTTGCAGAGTATGTGGGGGTCACATGACTGTTTTTTTGTTCAGTGACATTAGGTTACAAATCCCATTCTATCTTGAATTTCCCCTTCTTCTCAACATTATGTTTAAACACCCATTCACACTGTTGTATCTATGTCTATTTTACTGCTTCCATTTTCTGAATATTATTCCATACTATGTATTTATCACTCTTATCTATCCACACAGTGGAGAAACAATGACCTGATCAGAATTCTGTGTTCTTGTACTAACATGGTTTACAGAATTTTCTTTCTTTTTCTTCTTTCCTTTTCTTTCTTTTCTGAGGATGGAATTCAGGACCTGTGCATTGCAGGAAAGTGCTCTACCACTGAGCTACATTCCCAGTCCTTTTTATGTTGAAACAGGGTCTCACTAGGCTGCACTGGCTAATGTTTCTGCTTCAACCTCCCAAATTGGTGGGATTACAGGTACACCACTAGTCTGTCTCTCATCATTGTTTTGATTTGCAATTCCCTAGTGATGTTTAACATCAGTTTTTCTTTTGTTTGTCACCTTTATGTCTTCTATGTAAAAATGTCTATTCAAAGCCTTGCCCATTTTTAAATTAGACTTTTAATTTTTTTTTAACCTACCTACAGTTACCACCTGGTGAGTCCATGTCAGTAGATCAAGTCATTGATTATGTTACAAATTTAATCACTTCAACTCCGAACATTCTTGCATTGTCTCACACATGAGCTTTTGGGGGACACTACATATTCAAACCATAACAGGAGATAAACAGACTTTTAATCTGCCATTGATATTTCAAATACAAGAGGAGCTAGTAATATACATATGTAATTCAGAAAAAGGAGCCAAGATTGCTATGTTAATTCCTTGAAAAATTAAAAAAATTTAATGGGGATATTATAGAGATGTTTTTGCTGCTGGTGAAAATGAAACAATGAGAAAAAAATTTCAATAAAACTTTTAAACATTTGACAGTTTGCCAAACTGTCTAATTTGTAATAGAAAATAATTTGGAAAATCTGGTAGGGCTTTGATTGCTATTGCGGCATGTCCAACTTTCCTTTGATTTGAAGGTTTAGAAGCAAATTACAACCTCCGTTTCAAGGATGCATATTGAAGAACTTCAGATTTAAACTGTTTATAACTGTTAACTTCTGTGTGTGTTTTTAATTTTATGTTATACATTTCTACATTGCATGGGAATCACCTGGAATTCATTCCAGATGGTTGATTCTCAAAGACATTTTCAGTTAGAAGTAAAAACTTAAGTGTTTTAGGCTTTTTTTCTTTTTCTTTTTTTTTGCATTGCTGTGACAAAAATATCTGACAACTTAGAGGAGGAAAAGTTTATTTGGGTCTTACAGTTTCATAGATGGCTGACACCTTTGTTCTGGGTCTAGTTGAGGCAGAATATCACGGTAAAAGGGTGTGGTGGAGAAAAGCAGTTTTGCTGAAGGCAGTTAGGAAACAGGCAATGGGTAGAGACCCTTGGGAAGAGTGGCTATTCTAGGACACGCCCCTAATGACTCATGGCCTCCAGCGGTGCCCCACCTGCCTCCAGGTACCACCCAACTAATCCATTCAGACTACGATAAGACTGCTTAGGTCACAGATTTTAAAGTCTAAATGTTCAACCTCTGAAGAGTCCTGCATTATCAGGAGCTTTTGGGGGACTACTCATATCCAAGCCATAACAGTTTGGCTTCCACTCTCTTCCCGAGTTTTATTTTAGTGTTACTTCTAGTGAGCTTTCCCATTAGTTACTATAGGAGTCAGCTCTTCATTTCCAGTGCCTGAAAATTTCATTCGGAGGGGATGTGTGGTTTAATTTTTAGGGATGGAAAGCTTTACTAATGAATTAAGTTACTATATTTTCACAAAGTGGTCCAAATAGGATTTACATGTAACACATATAATATGTAGCATTCTGTTCTGGCATGCCAAATTGCTTCAGCTAGGAACAAATGAAAACATATGGGCATGGCATCCAAACAGCATGTTCATTACAAAATACTTTGTGGAAATATATTGGCCTCAACTACAGTATTAATAGTTTTTCCTGTCAAAATGTTCTTTATGGAATTCATCTGAAGGGCAGCTAGGGAGGGCAGTGTTCTAGAGAAATCTGCATCTGTACTGTAGTCCATTCTTGGAGTGTTGCATCTCTTGGGGAATACTTTGCACTCTTTCTCTATTTTTTTTTTTTTTTGTTGTTGTTGAAGACTTAAACATAATTGTGATAAAGAAGAAATGATTGATTCCATGATTAAATGAAAGTCGCTGAATGAGTTCAGGGGTTCTTGGCATCAAGGATATGTGTTCGATTATTCACACTGGATCCTCAATGCCAAGTTCTAGTAAAGAATTGTATTTTTTCACCCATATTCTGTGCACAATTCTGCTGTGTCCTTTTGACACTTAACAGGGATCCAAGGAGGTCTCTCCAAGGAGGTAATGGGACCTCAGCTTAGCCCAGGGGCTTCTTGACTTATACTTCTGAAAATAATTTCAGGATGTGTCAAAAGCAAGACATAAAAATTTATGAAAGGACAGCTAAGGTCTACACACCAAAGGAGGGTGTGCACACCCCTCACCTCTAGAAAAGAGAAGCGAGTGACACACACGGGGTTGAGCTCTCTGAATACACAGACGATCTTCCTGGGAAGAAAAGTGCAGTTTTTCAGATAAACTTTTGTGAAAATCAAATCCCATGTCAATCATTTGGTATTTGAGGTTCAGAATGTTTCTTCTTGGTTAAGCAATCTAGTCATAAATCAGTTGTGAATACATTGTGTCATCTTTGAATTTGGTGACATTTAAATTCGTTATTTTTTTCTTTTTCTATTTGCTCTGGTGCAAGCCTACACTGGAGGTTTTGCTCATTTAATTAAAGAAACAGGCACGGCTGGTCATGCTCATAGACCTGGGTCTCCATCTAGTAAGGGTTTCTTTTTCCCTCCTCTTAAGAGCTCATCTATCTCACTTTCATCATATCTGTTACCTGCAAAGTTCACTTCTTTTCTCTTGATTTTTCTCTTTGATTTACAGCTAATTAGTCTTATCTACTTTTTTAAAATAATTTTTTATTTTTAAAATTTTTATCGATTTCATTTTGATTCATTGTACACATATGGGGTACAAATTTTCATTTCTATGGTTGTGCATGATGTACATTCATAACATTCTTGTTAATTATACATGTGCATAGGGTAATGATGCTTGTCTCATTCTACCATACCCCGCCCCTTCCCCCTCTCATTTTCCTCTATGTAATCTAAAGTTCCTCCATTCTTCTCTCACTCACCACCCCCCAGACCCGATTCTATATCATCATCCACTTATCAGGGAAAACATTTGGCCTTTGTTTTTTGGGGATTGGCTTAGTTCACTTAGCATGATACTCTCCAGTTCTATCCGTTTATTTGCAAATGCCATAATATTATTCTTCTTTATGGCTGAGTAGTATTCTGTTGTGTATATATACCACAGCTTCTTTATCCATTCATCTGTTGAAGAGCATCTAGGTTGGTTCCACAGTCTAGCTATTGTGAATTGAGCTGCTACAAACATTGATGTGGCTGTGTTACTGTAGTATGCTAATTTTAAGTCCTCAGGGTATAAATCAAGGAGTGGGATAACTAGGTCAACAGGTGGGTCCATTCCAAGTTTTCTGAGGAATCTCCACACTGCTTTTCAGAGTGGCTGTACCAATTTGCAACTCCACCAGTCTACTTCTTTTCTCTTCTTGATTTATTTATAGCCAGTGAGTCTTACTCTAGGTAATACATCTTTTTTTCACAATCTTCCTACATAAATCAAGGCAGCCCTGTTTCTTTTCACTCATTGACTGTTCTTTGATTTATATTGTATAGTGCAGTTTTGGCATTGTGTTATATATAAACCTGTTTTATTTTGCATGCATTTTGAATTATTTCAAATGCATAAATCTTTTTGACTTGAATAGTCTAAATTCCTCAAGGGCAAAAATACGGCTTATAGCTGGTCACACATCTGTAATCCCATTGATTTGGGAGGCTGAGGCAGGAAAATTGCAAGTTCAAAGCCAGCCTCAGAAAATTAGTGATGCCCTAAGCAACTTAGTGGTATGCTGCTTCAAAATAAAATATAAAAAGGCTGGGAATTGAGCACACCTGGGTTCAATTCTGGGTACTCCCCCCAAAAAAGCTCATAAACGATTATTATTATCTGTTTCTTGTAACATTGTGAGGCACACAGCAAGTGCCACACACTTCACATCCTTTGACATTTTATTGGTCCAGTTGAACTTTTGACCTAATTTCAACTACCGTCAACTGTGTGATTTTTGAATGAAACTTTAAATCAGATTTATTTCACATAAAAAAATCCTTGATTAATTTATATATCAACTTTGATCAGATAATTTTGTCTAATATTTATCTCTAAGTATTCTACTTGATTTTTGTGAGTAACAAAGGGTATGGTAGGAATTCTATCTTGTAAGATTCTTTTCCGACTACACCATCCTGAATCTTGTCCATTCTTAAGCCACTGCTCCAAGCTCTCTCTTCTGTACTGCTTTACTTTTCCCCCATAACTTTATTTATAGAAAGTACAAATCCTTGCAGTAATCTTTGTTACCTTGCTATTTTCTCTACCAGATTAAATTCGTTGAGGACAGGAACCAATGTTTTAATTTTCCCTTTTCAGTATCTATAGCCCGTGGTCAGTGCTTAGCATATAGTAGGCACTCAATACAAATTTGCTACATAAACACAAAAACCATTCTTTCAATGAACAATCCTTTGGGATAGGTCCTTTTTTTTTTTTTTTTTTTTTTTTTTTTAATTTTTTCTGGGGCTTTAGCCCAGGGCATTGTGCCTGCTAGGCTGCACCACTAAGCTGTACCTTCAGTCAGGTACTATTTTTATGGAATCAGAGACTCAGAGGGACTAAGTGACTCATCCAAATTCACACAGTAGTAACTGCATGTTTTCAGTAGTTCTGACTCCAAGAGATTTTTTTTTTTTAATCAGCTCTCAATGCTAGAAATATACTCTTTCCAGTTTTGTTTACAGGTTTAAATTGATGTGTGATTTTTAAATGAATGGAAATATTACTTATATTTTTCCTATTTGAGGTAAAGTCTTAGAATTTAAGGATAATTCAAATATTTGTGCTCTGTAAATTCAGTGTTCATTTAATAGCCTTTATTAGTGATTGTATGTTGTTGGTTAAAGTAGGTTAATTATTTCTAATTAAGGAACATTTAAAGGTAACTTTGAAATTAGGTAATTTGTGGGGTGACACTGTAAGACTGTAGATGAGTTTCATAAATGTACATAGTAGTTACAGTATTTTCATACCACTTCCTCAAGTGTGAGAAAAGTAGTCCTTTTTTTTTCTTTTTTAGTTTTTGAATAACTTGTGAATATCTATTTCCTCTCCCATGGCAGAACACATAATCTTGGTGCATTCTGGGTAAACTCGGCATTTTGGTGTTTGAATGTTGTAATCTTAATACTCACTCTACATGCTGGTAATAGGGAGCAATGGCTATTGGTTAGTGGCATCTGTTCAGTCTGCCATCTGTTGAGATAAAACTTACTGCCACCTGGGCACTCTCACCACTACAGCCCCAGTCCCTGAATGGTCAGATTCTAATTAAGCCTGTTCATACACTGTGTTCTTGTCTAAGCAGAGAAAGCCCTTAAGTCGTCTAGCTCCTAATGCTAGGGAGATAGGAAAATTAACTGCTTTCCTACATCACTCCAGAATTGCGGGAGACCGGCTGGGGAAGCAGGGACACTGTCATCATCCCTCATGCTTCCTAGAGCAGATTTTCTTTTATTCTAGGAATTTATAGGACCTAGCTTGCTTATTCAGATCTCTGCCAAGAGCGTATAGGCCCTTACTAAACATCACAGTCCCAAGCTTCTCTGGGGCTTCTAATTTACTCTCTTCCTTTTAAAGCCTGTCCTTTTTTTTTTTTAAATATATATACATATGCATGTATATATATATTTAGTTGTAGGTGGACACAATACCTTTATTTTATTTCTATGGATTAAACACAGGGTGACATGCGTGCTAGGCTGGGGCTGTACCAGAACCCTGCTTGTTCTGTTTTTGAAGGATAGAAGGAAGGAAGAAATTCAGGGCACTGAGATTGTTCTTATAATGTCTACTTGTTTGCTTTTCCTTCAACTCTTTTAAAAAACATAGAAAGGGCCGGGCACCATGGCGCAAGCCTGTAATCTCAGAGGCTCGGGAGGCTGAGTAGGAGGGTTGCAATTTCAAAGATAGCCTCAGAAATTTAGCAAGGTGCTAAGCAACTTTGCAAGACCCTGTCTAAAAAATAAAATATAAAAAAGATTGGGGATGTGGCTCAGTGGTTATGTTCCCCTGGGTTCAATCCCTGTTACCAAAAAACAAAAGAAAACACCAAACTAAAACAAAACCAAAAACACCCCAAACAAAAGAGAAAAACAAACAAAAGATAGAAAGCAATATGATATATTTGCAGAGTCATATTATATAAATATATCTGAAATAAGGGTCTGGGTTTTGGTCCTAGGAAAAGTCTGGAAGGAAGGAGAAGGGGGTTTAGTGGGGTTTGGGAAAGGCTCAGGTCCTTGTCTTCCCAGCCCATCTATCTGCAGAAACAATGTCCCTGTGTTTCATTGCTGACAGATTCAAGGTGTAGTCAACATTGCCTGTGTCCATGGAAAAAAAATGGATGTACCCACATCGTGTCCTCAGGCTAGGGAGGGGTCACAGAGCACCGAAGCGGGAGCTCAGTGCCACAGCCCTCCACCGATGTCAGACCCTTGGGACCAAATCCTGGCTCCATGGTGCTTTGCGTTTTCTTGGGCACTAAAACTCTCTGAACCTCAGTTTCTTCTTCTGTAGTCCAGAGATAAGGGTGGTAAGGCTAAACAATCTGGGGGGATGCAGTGAGTTCTCATGGAAAAGCTCTGGGTAGAGAAACTGGCTCCACGGTTAGAAACCAGGAGGTCCCATTGAGTCAATCCCCAGACCTTTTCTTATAGGAGGAATCCAGGAATTCCGGAAGCAGGAGTCCGGAGGAGGATTAGATCATGCATGATGGGATGAAGATGTCAATCAAACAAAGGTCAGGGACTTCCGCCCCTACCTTGACTATTTAAAGGCTGAGGGCACTGCCGAGCGTTCATTCCTACAAGCTGGGAGCCCAGGACCACAGGAGCTCCAGGACTCTGAGACAGCATGAACTTGAGGCCCACCACGAAGCCCTCATTCTCTCCAAGGTACCCAGAACCTCCGGCGGTGATTAAGGGGGCGGCTTATCCAACCCAGCATCTATTGCGGCCTTGTTCTCCTGCCCAGGACTGCCTGCACGGGGCACCCCACACCTCTGTCCAGACTCCAGAATTTGTTGTCGTCCGGGCTGAAACCTTCAGGAGGGGCCCAGCTGTGCCCGCGGCCTGGCCCAAGACTAATCAGGAGATGTTTTACTGGGGAGCCATGCAGGCACAGAGGAAACCGTCTTCCTACCCGCGGCCTGCCCTGCAGCCAGCTGAGAAACACCCTTCTCTGCCAGTTCGCACGTTCGCCAGGCCCTTCCACGTCTACAACCCAGGTTTGGCCACAGCCCCCACAGATGCCAGGAGGCCTCTTGGGACCAGCGGCAGCCAGCCCGGCAATGGTCCCAAGCACAGCAGTGGGCCGCAGATGTGCGAGTGGTCAGGGGTGACATCCCAGACCACCCCCATCGCCTCCAAGCGAATGGTTCATGGCCCATCTTCCCAGGGTTTATGGAAACCCATTATGCCCAAACCATTTGGGGGCAAAATTTCGTTGGCCATCCGCCAGCACTATTTCAACCTGTTCATGGAGGAGTGTCTTAAGTTCTCGTCGTACCAGGAGGCGGTAGAGACTGCGTGGACCGAGGAGGAGGTGGCTTACCGCAGCAGCCCCAGCGAGAATAGCTATCTGGTCCTCGTCCTGTACACGCTCCGGAAGCTGCGGGGTCTGGTCCCCAGCGCAGTGCCGGGTCTCAACCGGGCAGCCCTGTACAGCCGCCTCCAGGACTACCTGCTCACCGAGGACCAGCTCAAGGTGAACGGCTACCCCTTCCCACACCCGAAGACGCCAGGGGCCGCCTTCCTCTTCACCGCAGAGAAGCCCAAGGACGGTGTCAGGATCTGCTGCCGCTGTGGCTCAGAGTACGCCGTGTCCTCCTCTGGTCGCTGCATCTGCAACGAGGTGTGTCACTACCACTGGGGACAGCTCCGCCAGAACCTGCTGGCTAGTGGCTGGGAGACCCGGTACACTTGCTGCTTCGCGGGTCTGGGCACCATCGGCTGTCGGGTCGCATGGCACCACGTCCGCGATGGCAGGAAGGAAAACCTTGAAGGGTTTGTGAAGACCGTTGAGAAACCATTTTTGGAAGACGCCCACCCAGGAATCTACGCCCTAGATTGCGAGATGTCCTACACCACGCACGGCCTGGAGCTGACGCGCATCACGGTGGTAGACACGGAGATGCAGGTGATTTATGACACCTTCGTCAAGCCGGACAACGAAATCGTCGACTACAACACCAGGTTTTCGGGGGTGACCGAGGACGACCTCGCCTCCACCAGCACCAAGCTGCAAGATGTCCAGGCTGTCCTGCTGACCTTGTTCAGTGCGGACACCATCCTTATCGGACACAGCCTGGAGAGCGACCTGCTAGCCTTGAAGGTCATCCACAAAACGGTGGTGGACACGTCTGTGCTCTTTCCCCATCGCCTGGGCTTCCCCTACAAGCGCTCCTTGCGGAATCTCACATCCAGCTACCTTAACCAGATCATCCAGGGCAGCGTGAATGGACACAGCTCCACGGAGGATGCCAGCGCCTGCATGAACCTAGTGCTCTGGAAGCTACAAGAAGACGCCAAGACCAGCCGTGACCCCTGACTGCCTCTTGACCATCTCTCCTGAACCCCTGGCCTTTCCTTGGCCCCAGGCATCTTCTGAATGATGAAGCAAATCTTCAAAAACTAACCATCTAGACTCCCTGCAAAAACAGGATCAGCTGACGATGAAAGACAACAAAAAGCTAAGTGTAGCCCCAGGTCCCCAACACCCCTCTCTGCCTGTTCCCATTTCTTCACCCCTACCAGACCTCTGTCCTCTCTGGAGACTGTTGTTGACTCAAACTGGCTCCAAACCAGGTCAGACCCCTGGTTCCCAGTCATCTCCCCATGCTATTCTGTGTCCCCTGCAGAGACCTGATCTGCTCCTGCTCCTTTTTACAGGATTTAGGGGTGGAGAATGGGCAGGCCAGACTTGTCCAGGATTTGTTTGAGACATGCTCTGGATTGTCCTTTATTTTGTAATGTTTGTATTGTTTTTAACTTGACAATTTTCACATTTTCCTCCAGCTGGGGGAGCAAGGGTCCAGTGCTGCCTTCCCTCCTGGGGGTGTGAAGGTTCCCTATATAAAGTGGTGTCTTGCCTGTGATACTCCACTGAAATGGAGTGGAGGAAACACTGCTGCCTGTTCCAGGACTCCCTTACTGAACCAATCCAAGGAAACAGCTTGTCTTAATTCTACTTAGAAACTGATGTTGGGCCTGCCATCTATGACCTTAAGAGGAGCCTTACGTGGTAACTGCTACCACTCAGAACAGCTCCCATAGCACCCAAAGTGCCGATGAACTTTTGTTCAAAATAACTTGTAGATTTCCTTGTCCTAATAAAACCCCGAACCTTTCCTTTGTTCTCTGGACAACCTACCCCAGCGTGTGCATATTTGTCCCCAATTGCTGTTATTTTTTGTTCTCAAATAAAATTTTGTTTATTGGAATTTGTCTCTATATTTTTGTTTGAATTTGACAGGGGATGGGAGTGGGGTGTGAGCCAGACCTAAACTAGGAGCCTGGGAGGCATATATGGCCAACACAGAAGATTCTGCCCAGAGGGAGCCTGGAGTCTCTCTGCTCTCTAGGGACTGGGGCTGCACTGGGGCTTCCAGAATTTGCCTCTCCAAGTCTACTTGGGCTCTGGTGACCTGGGGCAACCAAGTTAATCCCTCGCCAGATTGCAGAACCTCAACTTTCCTGATGCCTCAGGGACTGTCAGCCTCTGGACATTGTCTTCCTTCTCGGTGGGAGGTTTCTGTGCCTACCACCCAGGGTAGCGATAGAATAAATGTATGAAAAAAAGTCTGTGAAAGGCAAACCCAATTTCAAATGAAATTTACTTCTGGAGAGGGAGAGAGAACAGGATTTCAGGGGGTTGTAACTCTGTTGGCAATATTTACTTAAAAATATGAATAGAGTATGGCAAAAATTTAAGAATTCATGCAGTTTTGCACTGAGTACACAAGTGTTCATTATAGGATTTCTTGTAATTACCTGCACATTTGCCAACACTTAATAATGAGATTTTTTTTTAATAATAAAGAGCTCTCAGTTTCCTTTGGGTGGCTTATTATTATTATCATAATATTTTGGGGGTTACCAGAGCTTGAACTCAGGGGCACTCAACCACTGAGTCACGTCCCCACCCTATTTTGTATTTTATTTAGAGACAGGGTCTCACCGAGTGAGAGGCTTAGTGTCCAGATGTTTCTGAGGCTGGCTTTGAACTTGTGATCTTCCCCCCTCAGCCTCCCCAGTCGCTGGGATTACAGGAGTGCATCACCATGCCTGACTAGGGAGAGCTAATTATTAACATGAAGAATTAAACTATACAAAGCCAGCTGTGTAAGGGGCAGTGCTTAAGAGGCATAAGAGCAATCCATAAGGAGAGCAAGTTACAAGGAAGACAATATTGTCATAGACTTATTTATTATATAAACTAAAAATCTATATGCACTGAGCTTCTCAGGTAATTAAATAATTACTATAATTTACCAAAAGAATCTTAACTTTTATTGATTATGTAGCCAATATATTGCAAAACTTTGGGATATTGACAAAAACAAACACATTTTTCATTTGTGAAAGTAGAGATTTTATACAGTAACAATTATATCTTCACACACACATAGATTTTCTTTCTTTCTTTTTTTTTAGTACTGGGAATTGAATCTAGGGTGCTTAAACCCTGAACCAATCCCCAGCCATTTTTATTTTTATTTTTTTGAGACAGGGTCTTGCTAAGTTGTTTAGGGTCACGTTAAGTTATTGAAGCTGACCTGAAATTTGCAATCCTCCTGCTTTAGCCTCTGGAGTCTCAGAGTTTACAGGAATGTGCCACCACCCCTTGCCTACCATATAAGTTTTATACAATGATAATCATATATTCACATACATAGATTTTATATAGTGACAATTTTATCTTCACATATTTTTACAGTGACAATTATGTCTTTTCATATATACAGATTTCATACAGTGACAATTATATCTTCACACATTTTGAGGTGTGTGCAAAACAAGGTGAAGTTGGAGCAGATTGAAATTTTCTTCAGCAACCAAATAACTCTTCTGGGCTCAGTACCAATGCTCTTCAATTAAACTGGTAATGTAAATTGATAATGCAAGGGTACCTGTATTGAATTTGAATCTCCATCTTTGATTATTTTATTAAGTACAGTCATGGTGGAATAATGATGTTTTGGTCAATGACAGAATGCAGATACAATGGCAGTCCCATAAAATAATAATATAGCTGAAAACTTTCTATTACCTAGTGATATCACGGTAGGGTTGTAACACAATGTACATTACTCACATGTGTGTGGGGAGCTGGTGTAAACGAACCAATTGCACTGTCAATTGTATAAGCCAAGGAATAAAATTATGTACAGTATATAACATTTGATAATGATAAGTGACTATGCTATTGCCACTTACTTTTCATCTTTACTTAAGAGTATACTTTTGTTGGGTATGATAGTGTGCACCTGTAATCCCAGTGACTTGGGAGACTGAAACAGGAAGATAGCGAGTTTGAGATTAGCCTCAGCAAATTAGCCAGGCCTTAAGCAACTTAGGGAGACCCTCTCTCAAAATGAAAAGGCTAGATCTTCAGCTCCCTAAGCCCTCAGAGCTGAGCTCAGGCCTTCCGGTGGGGACGTGGCGCTGTGGCTCCGGGTGAGAACTGGCCGGGAGCAGAGCTGGTTGTCGGCTCCAGTAGGGAGTTTGGGCTCTTTGGCGCCATTCTGCAGGTTCCCTGGTGGAGGGAGACCATCTTCAGCTGCCTGAGCCCTCGGAGCTGAGCTCAGGCCTTCTGGCGGGGCCACGGTGCTGCGTCTCCTGGTTGCCTCTGCCCAGAAGCATTGATCATTCCCAACCTGGAGGTAGTGGGACAGCAGCTATCTTGGGTCACCGCTTGATCAAGACCTCTCAAACACCAAGTGAGTTACTGGAAATCTGCAGGGATGCCCTAAGTCTTTACAGGGAAATTGCAATCCCTCTGATTTGCACTACTAGAGGGGAAGATACATGAGCAGCATGAGAAAACATGGGAAGAAAGTGTCCCAAACAAACCTAGATGATACATCAAGAGAACCCAAAGACAGCATGGTAGAAGGAATGACAGAAAGGGAGTTCAGAATGTTCATAATTAAAATGATCCGAGAAGAGAATGATGTGACGAGAGAGCAGATTCAGGCTATGAATAATCAGCTAATAGAGCAATTGCAGGAAGCAAAAAATCATTTCAATAAAGAGATAGAAGTTCTGAGAAAAAAACAAACAGAAATCCTTGAAGGAAACAAGGAAATGAAGGAAACAATAAACCAAGTTAAAAACTCAATAGAAAGCATAATTAACAGAACAGATCACTTGGAAGACAGAACCTCAGACAACGAAGACAAAATATTTAATCTTGAAAACAAAGTCGAACAAACAGAGAAGATGGTTAGGAATCATGAACGGAACCTCCAAGAAATATGGGACATCATGAAAAGACCAAATTTAAGAGTTATTGGGATTGAGGAAGGCACAGAGATACAAACCAAGGGTATGAACAATCTGTTAAATGAAATAATATCAGAAAATTTCCCAAATATGATGAATGAGATAGAAAATCAATTATAAGAGGCTTATAGGACACCAAATGCACAGAATTTCAACAGATCTACACCAAGGCACATTATAATGAAAATACATAACATACAAAACAAAGATAGAATTTTAAAGGCTGTGAGAGAAAAGCATCAGATTACCTACAGGGGGAAACCAATACGGATATCAGCAGATTTCTTAGCCCAGACCCTAAAAGCAAGAAGGGCCTGGAACAACATATTTCAAGCTCTGAAAGAAAACGGATGCCAAACAAGAATCTTATACCCAGCAAAACTTACCTTCAGATTTGATGATGAAATAAAATCCTTCCATGATAAACAAAAGCTTAAAGAATTCACAAAGAGAAAGCCTGCCCTACAGAACATTCTCAACAAAATATTCGAAGAGGAAGAAATGAAAAATAACAATCTCAGTCATCATGGGGAGGAATTACCCTAAAGAAAGGGTCA
>JAJEJO010004543.1:0-12432 GCA_020662805.1 Glaucomys volans
TAGGTACCTTGATAATGAGCTTCTAGTCTCTGGCAGGTGTCCCCAGATGGAAGCTGCCCCAACTAAAGATGGTGGCAGCAGTGGCAGGAATAATCCAAGATGGCAGCAGAGGTGTCCCAAGGTAGATGGGGAGCCCAGCAAGGTGTGTCCACATGGGGGCAAGGGGATACAGGATCCACACGGGGCAGGGCCACACTGGAGATCCCAATCTATCATTATCACTCAACATCAATAATCTACATTAGGCTTCACTCTTGGTGTTGCATATTCTATAGGTTTTGACAAGTATTAAATGATAGGCATCTGCCATTGTAGTATTATATACAATAGTATTGCCATAAAATTCTTCGGACCTAATTATTTTTCTTTTCCCATTTGTCACCTGTTGATATTTTTGCTATGTTGATAGTTTTGCCTTTGCTATAATATCACCTACTAAAGGATATCTTGGTCACTTCAAATTCTGGCAGTTATGGAAAATAAACTGTTAGAAACATTTGTGTGCTACTTTTTGTGAAGACATGTTTTCAATTCATTTGGATAAATAAAAAGGAGAATGATTGCTGAAATGTACAATAAGAATATGCTTAATTTTGTAAGAAACTATCAAATTGTCTTTCAAAGTGGTTGTGCATTTTTTATTCTCACCAGCAATGAATTAGAGTTCTATTACTCTCACACATTGTCAGGATCTGGTGTTTTTAGTGATTTTGGGTTTTGGCCATTCTGGAAAGTGTGTAGTGGTATCATGAGATGGTTTTAATTTTCTAATAGTATATGATACTGAGTATCTTTTCATAGGCTTACTTGCCATCTGTATATCTTCTTTGGTTACATGATATGACTGCTCAGGTCTTGACTTTTTAAAATTGGTTTGCTTATTTTCTTGTTGTTGAGTTTTAATATAGTTCTTTGTGTATTTTGCAAAACAATCCTTTATCAGATGTGTCTTTTGTAAACATTTTCTCCAAGTCTGTAGCTTGTCTTTGCATCTTTATGGTAGTGTCTTTTTCAGAAAAGTTTAAATTTTAATGATACTAAGTTTATGGATTATTTCTTTCATGGATTATGCCCTTGATATTGTATTTAAAAGTTCTTTACTATATCCAGGATCACATAGATTTTTCTTCTATGTTATCTTCTAGGAGTTTATATTTTATATTTATGTCTTTGATCCATTTGGAGTCAATTTTTGTGAATGGTGTAAGGTCTTTGTATGGGTTTATTTATTTTTTATTGTGTATGGATGTCCACTTATCCCAGCACCATTTATTGAAATGACTGGTTTTGCTTCATTTGATTACATTTGCTTGTTTGTCAAAGATCAGTTGGATATACTTATGTGGATCTAGTTCTGAGCCCTCTATTCTGTTTAATTGATCTATTTGTCTATTCTTTTGCCTATACCAAACTGTCTTGATTATTATGGCTTTATACTAAGTCTTGACATTGAATAATGTCAGCCCTCCAACTTTGTTCTTTTCCATCAACACTGGGTTGGATATTCTTGCCTTTTGTTTCTCCATATGTATCAGTCAGCCTTTTGTCACTGTGACCAAAATACTCAGCAAGAACAACTTAGAGTAGGAAAAGTTTATTTTGGCTCATGATTTCAGAAGTTTAGAGGTTTAGTCCATGGTTGACTGAGTCCATTGCTCCGGGTTCAAGGTGAGGCAGCACATCATGGTGGAAAGGCATGCAGCTAGGAAGTGAGAGCCACAGGGAAGATGAACTCTTCCAGGGCACACCCCTAGTAACCGCCCTCCTCCAGCCATGCTCCTTCTGCCTACAGTTACCACCCAGTTATCCTTAAAACTAGGATACCTTATGGTTCTCATAGTCCAATCATTTTACTTCTGAATATTCCTGCATTAACACAGGAGTTTTGGGGGGATGCCTCATATACAAACTATAATACCATGTAAAATTAGAATCAGGTTTCAAATCCATAAAATAACTTCTTGTGTTTTAGATGGGATTGTGTTGAATCTATAACTCAAGTTGGGAAGAACTCATATTGTAACATTATTGAGTCTTCTTATCTGTGAAATAGAATAACTTTTCATTTCCTTATTTCTTCTTTGATATCTTTCATCAGAGTTTTGTAGTTTCCCTCATTTATATCTTACACATATTTTGTTAGATTTATACTTAAGTATTTCATATTTCAGTGTGCTAATGACAATGGTATTATTTTTAACTTTCAAATGCTACTGGTTCAATTGCTGATATATAGGAATGGATTGACTTTTATGTTTTAACCTTATATCTAGTAATCTGACTATAATCACTTATTAGTTTCAAAGTTTATTTTTTTCAGAATTTCTATACAGATGATCGTGTCATCTGCAAAGACAGTTTTATTTCTTTCCTCACAATGTGTATAACTTTTATTTATTTTCCTTGACTTATTGCATTTCTAGGACTTCAAGTCAGATACTAAAAAAGAATAGTAAGAAGGAACATTCATGCCTTACCCCTGATCTAAGCAGGAATGCTTTTAGTTTCTCATTGTTATATATTGCTGTTAGCTGTACTTTTCCTTTTGGGGGGGTAGATATTCTTTTATATCTAACATATTTCTAGTATGTTGAATTTTTTTTTATTATGAATGGATGTTGGTTTTTGTCAAAAGCTTTTTCTGCATTGATATTATCATGTGACTTTACCCATTGTTATGATGGATTGCATTAATGAACTTCCAAGTGTGAATCAATCTTGCATCCCCTGAGATAAATACCACTTATTCATGATGTGAAATTATTTTTATACCTTATTGTATTTGGTTTAGTAATACTGGTGGAGGATTTTTTTTAATCTATGTTCAAGAGCCATATTGTTGGTAATTTTATTTGCATATAAGAATCAAAGATATAACTTTGATTTAGGGAAATGCTGACCTCATAGAGTAAGTTAGGGCTTATTTCCCTTGCTTCTGGAAGAGATTGTGGAAGATTGGTATAAGTTCTTCCCTCAATGTTTAGATGGATTCACCAGTGAATTCACAAGGGTCTGGTGTTTTTTGTTTTGAAAGGGTATTATTTTATTGAATTGCTTTATTTTATATATATCTATGTTTATGTGTGTATATATATGTATATAGGTGTTCAGCTTGTCTATTTATTTTTATGTGAACTTTGGCAGATCAAGTCTTTCAAGGCATTGACCCATTTTATCTAGGTTATCAAATTTGTGGACCTAGAGC
Source organism: Glaucomys volans (assembly GCA_020662805.1). Classification (NCBI taxonomy): domain Eukaryota; kingdom Metazoa; phylum Chordata; class Mammalia; order Rodentia; family Sciuridae; genus Glaucomys; species Glaucomys volans. The sequence continues at coordinate 3,206 of JAJEJO010004543.1, forward strand.
TATTCATAGTACTCCTTTTGTTTTTAATCTCTTTAATGCCTATAGGCTGTGTGGTGGCATTCTTTTTTTCATTCATGGTATTAGTAATTTGGATTTTCTCTTGTTTTCTTAGTCTGGATGGAGGCTTATTGATTTTATTATGTTTTTTCCCCAAGAACCAGATTTTGGTTTTCTTCACTTTCCCTATTGATCTCTTCTTTTCAATTTCATTGATTTCTGCTCTAACTTTTATTATTTCTTTTCTTCTAGTTTCCACATTCTATTTACATTATAGATTTATTGTTTATCATAAAATAAAATTTATAATAAAACAATAAGTGATTGTCATAGGGCTAGGGAATGTATTCGGATGACCATGTGAACCTTTTTGCATGACATATCTACTGGTAACAAATGCCATCAATTTTTATTCATCTGAGGAAGTGTTTATTTATCCTTCACTTTTAATGGAGAATTTTATATAGAAAATGATTCTCCATTGATATCTTTTTCCCCAGTTTCAACACTAAATATTTTACTCCATTTTCTACTAACTTTGTTTTCTGGGGGAAGTCAGGTATATAATTCTTTATTCCTCTGGAGGTAAGACTTTTTTCCCTTCTGGATTTTTCTTTAATCTTTGGTTTTATGAAATTTGAATATGATATGCCCATGCGTAGTTTTTTTTGGCACTTATTCTACTTGATATTCTCTCAGCTTCCTGGATTTGTGATTGGTGTTTGAGACTAATTAGGGGAAAATCTCAGTCAGTACTTTCACTATTTCTTCTGTTCCTTTCTCTCTTTCCTTCTCTTGGTATGGTATTTCTATTATGGGTGTGTCATACATTTTGTAGCTGTGACACAGTTCTTGTGTATTCTATTCTGTCATTTTAGTATTTCTTCTCTTTGCTTTTAAGTTACAATTTTTCAATTGTCAAATCCTCAGATTCAGGGATTCTTTCTTTAGCCAAGTCCAGTGGGTCCATTTGTGGGTCATTGTTGAGCAATGTGGGTCATTGTTAAATTTATTTTTGATGTGATAATAGTATGGTATGTTTTAATGATTTTTTTTTAGGGATTCTAACTGAAGTATTGAAAAACTAAATTATATTATTATGTCTAGGATTTGCCCCATACAGTAGAGTATGTGGAGGTTGGGATGGGGGAAGAATAGATGGAGGTAGAGATGAACATTTAATAAATGTTGAAATTGGGTGATTCATCTATGGGGATTTATTATACTATTCTCTCTGGCATTTGTATATATTTGAAATTTCCCATAATACAATGGCTAAAAAGAAGTTAACAGAGAGAGGGGAATAATTTAATTCAGAGAATATAGTGGTACTTTCAGAACTCTTCATGTACTGTGTACATGGGAAGAATGTTTCCTGAGCCCTTCAAATTATACGTAAATGACCAAAGTTGCCAGCATACCCGCTCAGGAGCTATGCCTCCTGCAGATTGTTTTCATGGTACACTTCAGTGCTATTCTTCTGATTCTCTAAAAACGGGTATCTGTGGCTGCCTGCACAGCCCAGGGCAAATTCCACGTGTGCTGTTAATCAAGTTTGCTAAACTGCCACCAAGTCTAGGGGTCATTGATCCCCCTGGACTCTGTTCAGTGCTATTGATTCCTTCCTGCTGCCCTGTAGTCTTGTGACCTCTCTGAAAGCCCCATGGCCTGTGTTTCCCGTCCCTCAAGGAGCACGTTTGCCTGTTCCATGGTTTCCCTTGCTGCAGGGAATACAGTGTGATGCCTAATAAAATCTACTGAGCAACAATAAAGTTCAAGGTTGGCTCTTCCTGCAGAGGAGTTTAGCCTTATCTGCTTTCAGCACCACTCTCCCTGTGGTACTTAGACTTGTTGAAGATTTTCAGAGCAATTGGTTTTCAAGCTGTCACTGCTAACCCTGACTCAAGCCTTGGAGATGACCTTTCTCCAGGCTGGATTATTTATGTCTATCCTGCAGCCTCGCTAGGGAAGTGTGTTTTGGCCCCCAAACAAAGATGACTGTCTCCTTCATGACCTCCAAATAGTTCCTGCACATGACCCTCCACTGGGATAATTTGCTGGAAGTTTGCTGACTTATTTTAGTTGCTTAAGATTGTTTAATTTTTGAGATACCTGAAGCATCTTTTGGGATCTAGTGTACCCATTTCAAATAGGTTCAAAATACATCCCACAGACTGTGGGTATAATTTTCAGAAAGTTCCTGAAGATTGGGACGATGACTTATAGTGCTGACCAAGATGAAAAATACGAAGTAAATTTTAGGTTTGAAAGTAGCATGGCCTCGTGGTTAAGATCATTGTCATTATCAAGCTGATGTGAGTTGAGATATTAGATCTATCATAGCTGTGTGAATTTTAAATTTAATTTTTAATTGACAAATAATAATTGTATATATTTTTGGGGTACAATGTGAAGTTTTGATATATGCATACGTTATGGAAAGATTAGATCAAACTAATTATCATATCCATGCTTATCACATGCTTACCATACTTGATGGTGGGAACACTTAAAACCTACTTTCTTCCTTTCTTTTTTTCTTTTTTATTTTGAGACAGAGTCTCTTTAAGTTGCTCAGGGCCTCACTAAGCTGTTGAGGCTGGCTTTGAACTTGTGATCCTCCAATTATAGGCAGGTCTCACCACACCGGGCCTTCAAACTTATGTTCTTAGGAGTTTCAAAATATGCATTTGTATTGTTAATTCTAACACCAGTCATGCAGTAGATCTCAAAAACTTATTCTTCCTAACTGAAGCATTGTACCTTTGACCACATTCTCCTCATTACCCCTCCCTTAGCCCCTGGTAACAAATTGCTGTGTGATTTTGAAGAATCAGCTGATATCCTGAGACTCTGCAATAGTTTGAATTTTGAATGTCTCCCAAGGGTCCATGGATTGAAAGGCTTGGTTCCCAGGGTGGTGCTATTAGAAGCTGGTGGAACGTTTAGGAAGTGGGGCACTGGGGACACACCCTTGAAGGGAATTGTGGTATCCCAATCTTCCCTTTTGTCATTGTGTTTCTTGCCTCATGATATAAATGGTTTTGTTTCACTATATATTCCTACCATGATGTGCTGCCCTCACCAGATGTGCAAAGAATTGGGGCTACTCAGTCTTGATTGGAATCCAGATCTGTGAATTAAAATAAACCTTTTCTCTTTTTAAGTTAATTAGTTCAGGTATTTTGTTATGGTGGTGGAAAGCAATTACTACACTTAGTTTCCTCAGTTCTACTGTACTTCTCATCACAGGGTGGTGCTGTAAAGAGTGAAAGACCTATTATGGGTATGCTTGCCACACAGTGATTGTTCAAATCACTGTTTGATTGTTTAAATGCTATCACAAATTATTTACAAAATTAACCATGAAATATAGTCATCATTCTTACAGTGACAGCTTTCAAAACTCACAGCTCTTTGGACATCCATCTATTATAATGCTGAAAATCTTTTATTGTAATTATTTTTTAAATTGTTTACTAGCCTAGCCTAAATGACAGGAACTCCACCATGTTTATTATTTTCTTCCTAATATTTGGCAATACTGTGGCACTTGTGCAGTACTCAATATTTTTTGCTCAATATTTTTCACTTGTTATCAGCAACAAATTAAACTGCCATTTTTTAAAGCCATAAAACAGTGTGCATACATGTACTCACATGCCTGGATATCCATGATCAAAATACAGACAATTGCGACATTGGATTCATTACCTACTTATTACAGAAGTGGTTATTGAAGGCAATTTCAGGAGAAGGCTGTTGAGGGCTCCTCCTTCCTCACACTGAAAGGGCTAGAGTATAGAGTAAGGTCATTTTTCAGTGGGCAGGAGGAGGATGAGCTGCTCTTTTGTAGATGCTCATAGATGAAGGCTACTGGCCTGTGGTAGGATATTAATTTTGTGGCATTTCCTGTAAGTAGCATGCAGTTTTCCAAACAATTGCATTGACTAGCACTTCCATGGATTCTTCTCTGATGCCTCTGAGTTCTGTGTTTAGTTCTTCAGGGGTATAAGAAATGGAGCCCACTATGTTAGAGGAATTTAGGAGAGCAGAGAAGCTTACATCTGGTTTAGATAACTGAGATGACTGACAGGTAAAGATGCTTTGATTAAGTTTTTTCTACCAAAGTATAACTCTGTTAAAACAGTATAACAATCAATCCTTAGTTAACTATAGTTACATAGTCATTCACTTACAATGATGACACTATTGGAAAAAGTTTTAGAGAAATCTACTGTTTATTCTTAAACGACAAGTTTGTAAAGGCATACTCACTGTATTTCCAGATCTCTCTCATTTGGTCATAAGCTTTTTGTTATCCAAGTTCTGTGATTTGACCTTCATCACTAGTCATTGAAAAGCCTTGACTGCGCATGGGAGAAGTTCTTTGAGGTGGGTTTGGGTCAAATATTTCTGTCCACTTGTCATAAAAATCAAAATAACAAGGTGAAAATATTAAAACATAAAAATACCTTCATAACTTTAAGTTCCAGGCACATGAAAAATTCTAAAGACTTGTTGCCTCAACCTATTCCTCTGCCTGTAGTCATCTCCTTTAAATAATTTACCTTTCTGGAGGAAACTCAGTCTTTCACTGCAAATTCTTTCTTTGTGTATCTACATCTTTTAACACGCACATGGTTCACACGACAATAATATAGAGTCTCAATCTTTTTTGGATTTTTAAAAAGCACTTAGTGTTCCACATTACTTTTTCAAGGTAGGAAGCATCACAGATGGGTACAGAGACTGCTCCAGGGTGAGACCATTTCTTGCTGATGCAAATCAGCAACTTGTTGGATAGAGACAGATTTTTTTAAAACCCAGGAAGTTAGCACCAATAGGTTCTTAGCTCTTTTCTTCTGAAGACATTAACCTTATTAGTTTGTCACGTCTTTATTTTCTACAGAAACACTCCTGGTGTATGTTAAACACACGATTTTAAAAGTAATCAAAATTAAAAAAAAAAAAAAAAGCTTCCCTACAGTTTTCTCCAAAATGGGTGAGGAAATAGAATGTGTGCATGTAAACCTGTGATTTAGATATAATCTTTATTCATAAGCCCAAGTTACTACTTCAAGACATTGGAAAGAACATCTAGGAATAATATCCTGATTAAACATACTCAGCTAAAGTTAGAGTTCTCGTAAACTTTATTAAATATATATTTACAGTATTGATTTTCTACATTAATATAGATGAGAATAAATTACTTTCACTGTGTCTCATCCAAACTTGAAATGGAATTCCCTTAGTGTAGGAAATACCAGAGACAGGGCTGCCATGGCCCTGAAGAATTGTGAAGAAGTTTATTTTTGCTACCATCTTACCTTCCCTCTCCTCCTATCCTGATTTCCTATAGCTCTTCCTCAGGCTCTATCCTGTGTCCAATTCCCCAGGGCTTCCTTGCTGTCAGTTAATAATAGATTTCAATGCTGTTATTCTCAGAGTTTTTGCATTTTAATAGGACCCCCAGGGATTAAAATGCTTCCAGAACCAGAAGAGTGAATCTCTAGTGGTGAAATTCTAGGTACTAGTGACAGGTGTTGTGGGAGGTTTTATGGGGGCTTCTCTCAGAAGACAAACACCCCAACAGCCTTCAACTGGACTGACTTGGTATAGTTGGCCCTTCCAGGGAACACAGAAATGTGAATTAATCAGCATTGAAATATTGAACTTTTTGGAAAAGTATCCTTACCTTCGATGATTAAAACTTAATGTTTTAATTGGTTTTCCAGTTAATGAATATGTGGGAATATTGGAGGTATTTCCTGGCTGGGAAATATAGGCAATATCACAGGGGATATCCTCTGGAGTGATAACTCAATAGAGATTGTTGGCTTGGAAATGTTTTATAATCTGTGTTCCAGGTCTTATCCCCTTTCTGAGGGACGCAATCACATTGATATAGAGGAGAAATGTTGGATTAACTCTTAGGTACAGGCATGAAATGATAATAAGCCCCATACTGAACTGTTGTTTCCATATACATTTTGTACATGAACAAAAAAAGAAAAGAAGCCAAGATATTCTTCTCACCATTGTTCAGCATGAGAGGATGTCAGATTCCTGCACTTTATCTGGACCTCTCTATCGCTCTTTTTTTTCTCCCCCTGCTAAGTAAACAGTGGAGCTTCATCCATTATTCAGCTATCAGAGACTGTCAGGATTTTCTGGCTGTGGAACTTGGGAGTTCTTACATTTCTTTAAGACTGGAAAAATGTATTTGCAAAACTGCTGGAAAGGGAAATGAAGAAAGATATCAACTCCTACAATATAATTAATCCTTGTGAGCATCTTCCCCAGAGGGCTAACTTGAGTTTTTCTTTAGTAATGGGAATTAAGTTTCATTTCTTTTTTTGGTTGTCATTATTCACACTTAACTACCTGTGGCAAGTACTGTGGAGGAGAAAGAGACTGTTGTAAACAGGTTTGGGGCACACAGGAAGGAAGGGCTTTGAAGTTGTGCCCCATGAGAAAATGCAGAGAGCCGCTGTGCAAGGCTCCACTATAAAGCCAGTAAACACACAGCCCTCCCCACCAGCCAACTGCTACAAATTCTACTTTAATAGCTCTTGGAAGGCTTTCTGCCATCTTTTCCATGTTGAATGTTGCAGTTAAAAGTCGTCTTTTGGAGAGATTTTCCATTTCAAAAGTTGCAGGTATAAGAATTTTGAAAGGCGTGTAAACTCTTGTGCATGTGTATATATGTTTTGGAGCTTTCAACTTTTGAATCAAGGATGGTGACCTCTGCACTTGGAAGTAGAGTGCAAACAGTACAAGGAGGAAACAGACGGAAAGGCAAGGGGTTGATTGCAGGGCTGCCTAAACACTTAACACGGACTCTGTTTCCGCTCCCAGATGATGGCTTCTGTAAGGCCTTTAAACAGACAGGGACTGAACTGTGGTCTTGTTTCTACTCTGCTGTGGTAGGGTGAAATGCACTTAGACATAAAGATGGAAGACCTGGTTCAAGTTCAGTAATTCCATTTACCTTTTTTTTTTTTTTTAAATTACAAAGCACTATTGGAGTACAAGGTATTAGAATGATGGAAATTCATCAGAGTCCACGGGAATCTGAGGTTATATGTTATTAAATGCAGTAGAGAGTGCTCAGAAGAGAAATGACTGATCCTTGTGATCTTACATTAGTGCATGATAAGAGGGTGGAAACCCAACTCCTTTCTTCTTTCTTTCATAATGTGATTACTGTTGGAGTAGTGAATTGTCATAACCTTTATGTAATTGTGATTTAAAAAATCATTTGAAAAGTTCTTTCACGGTAGAATGTAGGTGCTCAGGTAGAAAAAATGATAACAATGACAGCTGACACTTAGGAAGCACTTCTTATCTATAGGAAGCAATATTGAAAGAAGTAATTTAGTTAGTGAGATCCATAGCTTTTGGACAACTGTATATCAAAAGTCACCAATATTATCCTAAAGAAAAGAGAGTCTCAGGAGGAAGGTAGAAAACCTCATATGTTCTAAAACATTCATCAATGTCTGCATGGAGACAAAGAACATATCTGCACAAATCCAATAGGAATAGCTAATAAGATTGAGCTGGACTCTTCGTGAAGATTTAAAACAGAATATTAGGCTGAGGATGTAGCTTATTGGTAGGGTGCTTACCTAGCATGCCCAAGGCCCTGGTTCATCCTCACACACACACACACACACACACACACACACACACACACAGATTTTAAAACAGAATCCAGTGGAAAAAAAATGAACGTTTACAATTCAGATAATGGGAGGGTATATAAAGATAAACATATTGGGGATTCTCAGAATTTAACTGGGAGAAAAATAAACAACTAAAATAAGTTGCAAAATAAAAGATATGCACTTAAGCCTGGAGTTGAATTCCTGTTTTGACACAAATCTGTGTAATCTCAAGAAAGCCATAATCTCTAAAAATGTTGACATTATTATCTATTAAATCAGATAAAAAATAGTACCCCTGTAATAGAACTTCATAGGATAGTGCATGTCAAATACTTAGCATGTAGCATCCAATGCATTTTAGTCATTATTATTATTACTATCTTCATAGTTATTCTTTATAATGATAAATAATATGATAGAGCTATCTGGTCAGTAGATAATTATAAATTTAGTGAAGATAGTGATTAATTTTAAAGCTTAATGTAAATGATATGTTGTACAAGTAAGGATTAGGTAAGTTTTGTTTAGCAAATATTTGTGTAAAATGGAGTTGAGGGTGTTTGTTAACAATAAAGCTTCATTTTAAGCAGTAATGTAAAAGCAGTAATGTAAATTGGCTATTGAAAAAGATAGTGACTGAACTGATTAAAGCATATCACCCAGGTCAAAGTTGGAAGCCCCTTGGCATTCTAAAATAGTCAGATTCATCATGAAGGGCTGTGCATAGTTCTGAACAGCTGATTCTGAGATGATGGGCTAGAGACACCGTGAGGGTCTGGAGGGAAGTGATGAAAGATGTCAACGAAGGCCATAGAGCAAAGGTTTGGAAAGCTCAGGGTAACAGCTTTAAGTAAGTGGTCAAAGATTACACACATCAGTTTTAATTTATAGAGCTGGCTGAGTGACAAGATGGAGAGGCTCATGTCATTGAAAGAAAATTTTCATTAGTTATACTTCTAGAGAGGAAGGACAAGGCATGTCAAACAGGGTCATGTGAGGAAACACCAGTGTTGGTCAAGAGGCAGAGATCAGGTCACAGTCTGATCATATTTTCCACGGGATAGATAAGGCAAGCCAGGGGAAATTATTTAGAATTGGCAAATTTAATAATTCCAGTGGGTTTTGTGGGCTGTTCGTAGTTGTCTGATACCTGATCCTGGGTTGATTTATGGCAGGAGAAAAATTTGGCATGATATGTAAGAGTTAGATGAGGGAGGTGATTGGAGTATGGTCTCAGGATTCATTTGGTTTATATACAAAAGGCATGTGTGCAGGCCCGTTGTTCACTATCTTATGAATTAGCTGCCCCAGGGAGGGGCAATCTCTCCCCATCCAGCTAGGCTCCCCAGGATACCAAAACATCATAAAATGTAGAGAATAAAAATATGATTAATACATTAGGGTACAATCTGTAGCTCCAGGGGAAGAGCTGAGAACCATGGGGAGAAATTTTAGAAAGGCAAATTTTAGGGGAAAAAAAATCTTTCTATGAAATAAAGCCATCTTAAAGTGGAATAGATGCCTTTGTCATTTGAGGATGCCTGAACTCATACG
>JAJEJO010004543.1:12832-27268 GCA_020662805.1 Glaucomys volans
CCTTGTGTGGGAAGGAAATCAAATCAGTTATCTCTGTCTTCATTCCCTACTTCTCAACTTCTTAGGAGGAGAACCAACTAAAAAGCATAAAATTCAGCACTGGGAATAAATGACCTTTTTTTTTTTTTTTTTTTTTTTTACATAGTTGTAATACCTGGGGGCCCTGACAGGGAGAATTGGAACCAAGCCACTGGATAAAGAACCCCCCCCCCCCCCGCCCCATTTTAGTGTGAGTTAAGTGGAAGCCAAGTGGCCAGATGCCTAAGTTAAAAACAATGGAACTGACCTTGAGTTCTCTTGAGAAACCAGGGACTTCATGGTTTGTATTGGCAAAGTCTTTCTATGAAGTCATTCTTCCACCAGAAATACATTACTAGCTTTTCCCTGTCCACTGGGGACTTAACTGTGTCCTAGGACCACCTTTTAGAATCAGCTCATTTGTCAGTTATCATTTTGATTCTGTGTTCCCATTAAGTATGAAAAGATCTTACTACTAGTAAGATGCTCAGTTTCCTATTCCTTAAAATGAAGGAGCTATACCAAAATGATCAAAAGGTATTCTTCTGATCTTAAAACTCTTGGGTTCTGTTATGGTATTCTCTATGGAATTCTAAAAACTTTTGCTTCCAGGATGGACTCAAGTCCCATGAGCCACTCTTCATTGTTGGCAGTATGCTGTATGTCTGTCCAGTGTCATTCTGGGTGCCCCCAACTGTTATCAGGAAGGCAAAGACCCCCATTTTATAATCAAAGAAGCTTCAGAAAGATTCATAATTTGTCCAAGATCATGCAGCTAATGAGAAGATTAGAAACACAGCCTGCCTATGTGATTCTTCCTCTCTTATTGATGAGTTCTGTATTATAATGCTGAGCATCAGTCAGAGAATTCGTAAAATGATGGTGGGAATGCCAGTCTTTGTTTCCCAGTAAAGTCATTGCCTTCTGGCTTGGCAGTATTTATTGCTGTATCTGAAATCTGAGATTTGAAGATGATAACTATGGTCCCTTGGCCTCCATCCCCAAACAAGAATTTCTTTTTATTTCTGGTAGGGGTGTAAGGAAAGAAAAGCAAAAAGAAGAAAAAATATACTTGAAAAATCATGGAAATATTTTAATTTTTCTTTCATTGAGTTAAACTACATTTTTTTCTTTACAGATTTCACACCAGTTTTTGTTGGCTCCAATTCTTAAGGAAAGAAGAAAATCCACTTTCACTTATAAAATTCTGTTTGGATATGCTAGGACAGGCACCTGCTTTGTTTATAAAATCTGTCTGACTCAGGATGTCTTTAAAAATGGGGTATTTTATGGCTTTGAGAATCCTGGACATAGAGGACTCAACCAGGGCACTTGAACTGTCATCCAATGCCAGAAAATAAACTTTAGCATATCTGAATCCATCTTTCTCTTTTCCTTTTTTCTTTTGGTAGCGAGGATTCAACCCAGGTGTGCTTAACCACTGAGCAACATCCCCAGCCTTTTTTTATTTTTCATTTTGAGACAGGTATTTCTAAGTCATTAAGGACCTCACTAAATTTCTGAGGCTATCTTTGAATTGGCAATCCTCCTGCCTCAGCCTCCTGAATTGCTAGGATTACAGGTGAGCACTGTGCTTAACTGAATGGCTTCTAAATGCTCATAGAAAACATGAAATAATCCTTCCTTCTCAGATATGGTTTGTAGGGTTTCCATTCATTTTAATCAACCATGTGGCCATTGTAACTGAAAAGGTGTCACTTAATGAGTTATTGCCATGCAAAGCAATAATTCTGCTTATTTTGAAACCAACCAACCAACTATGTGGAGTGTGGTACTTTGTAATGCACAAAAAGTCAGTAGTGGGAAGCTCTGCCAATGTTTTAAATTCATGATGTTTAGACTCAAACATCTGTTGGGACTTTGTTGTCTGGATAAGGGATGCTAACCAACTGGGGTAAACAGTTGTGTGACCATCTGCTCAGAATCAAAACATGGAGGGGGGAATTAGATTTATCATTTTGCAACTTGGGGAATTTAGTATGTAGATCTGCTTTTATTGGATATGTCTCTATTTTCAAATATTTGAATGAAATTTTTTTACATCTAGTTTCCACTATATATTTGTGAAAATAAACTTTAAGGGATGTATATTTGTGGCATGTGGTGTGTGGTATATGTCTGACGCAATTTGGAAAGGGGCAGGGAATGGCAGGTGAGACTGTTGGCAAAGTGATAAAACATATAGGCTCTACAATTAGATAACTTTTGGGTGGAAATACCTCAGTTTTCTCAGCTGTAAAATGGAGTAATAAAATTCCTTATTCAAAAGATCTTATAAGGATTACACAAGATAATTAATGCGTGTTAAGTTCTTAGTATAATACCTGGCACACAGTAAACACTTTCTTACTATTAGTTACTCTTCTTCACCAATAATCATCATTATCATGGGAGCATAATCATTTTTCTCATCTTATTTTGAAACACAAAATAGATTTTAAAACCTTCAGGAATAGCTTTCTTTCTTAGATTTATCTTCTAATGCATATTCACTGCACCAGAAACAAATTAATTGGTGTGTGTATACAAGTATGAGCATGAGTGTTGGTGGTGTGTGTGTGTGTATGTGTGTGTTTATGTGTGTGTGTGTGTGTGTGTGTGTGTGTTAGTGCATTCCACTTTTTGAAAACTCTGTTTGATCCACTTTAATTAATTGCTTCATTCACTGAACTAATGCCTGGCATTAACATAGAATAATTCCTTCCCCCCTTTTATGTATATGGATACACTATTGAGGATGTTGTTACAGCGAATGTTAAAATAATGACTAATACACAAGGGGCCAATTTAGCAGAAACCCTTAATCATGGATTCCTGCAACCAGGCTCCTGATGGAAATATATAATTACAGATCAGTAATTGTAGATAACAGAACACTGGGAGATTGAGCACAGTCCAATAGAAACCAGGCCCCAAGCTCTTTTCAATATAGGTTTTAAGAAACTGAAGTTATCTTGTGTATAATCTTGCTTTGTCTGTCTCTCCTCCTCTACCTCTTGGCCTCCCACTTCAACCTCACCATCCCTAACCACCAATTCCTAATGGTTAGAATTATCCTTCTCTCCCTCACACTCCCTGCCTTGCTCCCACAATCCCTAACTTTTCCTTGTTTCTTCCCTCCACTCTTTCTCTTCCCTCCCTTCTCTTCTTTCAGCACATCAACTGAGCATACACTATGCATCAAGCCTTGTGCTAGATTAAATGGTAAATAGCACCAATAGGTATTTTCATTGCTTTTATGAATTTATAGACCAGGTATAAAAAAATCCAGGAGTGATTAACTGTAATGTTTATAAAGACTACGAAACAGAAGTTCATGAGTTTGTATCAGGGAGCCTGATTTGTTCTATGGTGAGGGGAAAGAAAAATGGTTCTCATGCTATGATACTTGAACTTGACAGTGAAAGAGGAGTCAGTTAAATGACCAGGGTGGATAGGCAAGCATTCTTATTAGAGAGAAGCACAGATATTTCAAGAGCCTGGAGGAAGACAAAGTGAAGGACAGGAGGGCACTGAGAGTCTGAAAAGAAAGGAGCTGGGAAGAGAGTGGCTGATACAGGTGAAGCTTGGGATTTTTATTTACATGCTAAGAACAGTGAACAGCAATGGAATGCTCTTCAATGGACTGTGCTGAAATACAGTTTTTAGTAATACCGAAAGTTAGAGAATAGAATAGAATAAACAAAGATCTCTGAATTTCCTACCCAACTTTATTAGGTTTAAAATTGTGCCATAATTTACTCTTTTTAAAAGTTATGCAACATTGCAGATATTCTTGAAGTCTTTGTGCTTAGTCTTTCTAATTTCTTTCTTTTTTCAGAGATAACCATCCTATAGAATTTATATTCATCATCCACATTCAGGTTTTTATACTCCTACTAAAGTTCTATGAAGTCATAAGCAATATATAACATTACTTTGCAAGGTTTAAAATTTTGTATAATTGATATTATATATTCTATGTGTGATCTTGCAGCTTGCTTTTTTCATAAAACTGTTTTTTTGGTTTGCACATTTTGGTGTAGCAGGTTATTTTTAACTGCTACATAATATGCAAGTGTGTAAATATAAAATTAAATAACAAAATTTGTTAACACATTTTCCATTTAAAAGCATGTAATGTCTTTGTGCATACTAAGTATGCACTCTACCTCCAAGCTATACCCCTACTCTGCTAAGAGTCTTTTTGTACAAGGCCCATTGTACAAATAGGCAGAAGTTGTTGTTGGATTTCCTAGAATTAGAATTACCTTATTAAGCCGGGCGTGGTGGCCCACACCTGTAATCCAAGCGACTTGGGAGGCTGAGTCAGGAGGATCGCGAGTTCAAAGCCAGCCTCAGCAACTTAGCAAGGCCCTAAGCAACTCAGTGAGACCCTGTCTCTAAATAAAATACAAAATAGGGCTGGGGATGTGGCTCAGTGGCCGAGTGTCCCTCAGTTCAATCCCTGGTTCCAAAAAAAAAAAAAAAAAAGAATTACCTTATTAAATGAGATGCATAACTTCCAACAAATTTTTTTCCATTGTCTGTCAATCACGCCATAGTTTAATAATAGTTCTTGATATCTTACGTGGCTATTCTTCTACTGTTCTTGAAATTTGCCTTCCATAGGAATTGAAGGTTAGCTTACCAATGATTTGGTTTTTCCTCTCCTTTCCCTTTGTTTCTTATTATGTTTTGTATTGAATTGTAGGAGTTTTCTGCATACACCAATTCTAATCTTTGTAGATTGTAGGCACAGTAAGTACTTTCTACTGGTGCATGATTTATCTTATTCGCAGACTTGCTCACACAAATGAACACAAAAAAGCACAAATGTTTTCTGATATAAAATAAGTTTTACTGGGCACAGTGGTGCACCTCCTGTAATCCCAGCAACTACGGAGGCTGAGGTGGAAGATCGAAAGTTCAAAGTCAGCCTCTGCAACTTAGTGAGGCCCTAAGCAACTTAATGAGACTGTCTCAAAATAAAAAATAAAAGCTTTGGGGATGTGGCTTAGTGGTGAAGTGTTCCTGGGTTCAATCCCTGGTACAAAACAAAAAAACAAAAAAACAGGGAAAGGAAATGTAAGTTTTAATATTAATATTCAATTTAGTTTTCAAAAATTAAAAACCATATTTAAGCTTATTGTTTGTACTTTTCAATGTTTGGTTTAAGAAATCATTACCCAAGATGATATTAAATTATTTTTCCTACATTATGCTCTAAGTTTTTAAAAGTCTGACACTTTACATTAAGATTTTTAATCCAGCTAGAATTTATTTTTGGGTAAATAATATTTTTTTTTCTTTTGGTTTTGGACCCGGGGATTGAACTCAGGGACACTCGGCCACTGAACCACATCCCCCAGCCCTATTTTGTATTTTATTTAGAGACACGTCTCATTGAGTTGCTTCGGGCCTCACTAAGTTGCTGAGGCTGACTTGTGATCCTCCTGACTCAGCCTCCCCAGTCGCTTGGATTACAGGTGTGCACCACCACACCCGGCACAGTAAATAATATTTTTGCAATCTCTTTTTTATATATTTTTTTCCTAATGTGTTTATTTTTGCCTGGCTTTAAATTACTGTAATAAATTTGTTTTAAAAAGTTTGCTTGGCCCATTAGTCTCCTTAATTTGTAATATTGTACTGTGCCTTTTGTTGTACATATTCTCTTACCAGTAGCATATAGGAGTTTTTTTTTTTAATTTTGAGAAAATTTCTACCTTTAAATAGATGGGCAAATCCTTTTACATTTATTGTAATTATTGATATATTTTTTACTGCCCTATTTTGAATTTTATTCAGATCATCCTCTTTTATCTGATTTCTTGTTCTTTTTCCTACTGTCTTTTGGATTGGTAGTTTTCTAGATTTTTCTTTCTTAATCTTTACTGAATTGTAAGCTATGAATTGTACTTTCATTTTTTCATCATTTATTCTTAACTTTTAAACCAATTTACTAGTTATAAATTTCTCTAACAGTATGTATGTGAAATGGGCACATAATCATCAATAGAATATTCTATTCATCTTATCTTTGAAAATTAGTTTTCTCTTTAAAAATGTTTTTTCATGTAATAAATATGCTTGTTAGAACATTTTATTTTTTTCTCTACTCAGCTTTATTTTTTAAAATCTATATCTACTCTCTGAGTTTTTCTTTTCCCGGAAATAATCCTTTAATTTTTTAAGTGAGGATCTAAAGATATTTCAATGCTTTTAAATTTTCTAGGTCTAAACACATATTTCTCCCCATAAACTCTCTAAAGTTGAAAGTTACTATTTTTTTCTCATCAAAGTGAAGCTATTATTCCATTGTTTTCTGTTACTGTTGTTGCTGGTGAGTTCCACTGACATTCTAACTGTAGCTCCTTTGTGGACAATGTCTTTTCTCTCTGGGAGCTATAAACATTTTATTTTTCATGTTCTGCAGTTTTAGTATGATAATTTGGAGAATGGCTTTAATATCTCTATCCCAAATTGTGCTTAGAGTGTACTTTCCATCTGAGGATTCATGTCTTCAAATCTGGGCAAGTTTAAATTCTGAATAATGTTCTTTCACTATTTTGTCCATTTCCTTCTTTGCGAATTCCTGTTGGGCATTCGCATCTATCAGTCATTCTCTGTGTATCTGAATTGCCTGCAGTCCTGCTGTGCGACTTTGGGGGAAATTCCTTGCAATTCTCTCTATGTCAGGTCTGGGCATATATCATCTATTAAGGTTTTTTTTTTTTTTTTTTTTTAACTGAGTGTATTTTTTTCATTTATGTCTGTTGTCTGTTGTCATTTTAAAGTTTCTCACACTTTAAAAATGGAAGTTATTCATTTATCTCATTGGGCAATGAAACATACCTATTTTTAAAAAGTTTTGCCAGATGGTTCCAGAAGCTTAGCTTCCTCTGGGGCATATTCGTGTTTTGAATGTTGATTTTATTCGCCTTCTTTCTCAGTATTAGATTTCGTCCTCTGTTTTGGAATTTTGCTTTGTAGGCTTATTTTGAGTGGGAGCTTTTTGTGTTTGTTTTTCTTCTTTCTGTTTCCTTCTGTGTTCAGCCCTTCTGGGCCAGTGGTTTTGTGGTCACCTTTGTCCAGCTGCTCAGGGCTCCCTGCCCTAAACCTGTGGGGTTAGAGGGCTCCTGTTCCTAAGTGGTACTGGGGATATTGTGATTTGTTTCCTGCCTTGACTGAGGATTAACTGTCTTTCCATCTTCTTTTTCCTTTCTGGTCTTGTAGCTTATTAAAAATCCTAGCCACTGGGGGATAGTTAGCTATGGTTTTCTTCTTTTTATGGGTTGGTGTTGGGAGTGGAGGATAGGAGTTGGTGAGTGAAGTTAGACCCAGCGGCAACTTTGGAGTGGAGTAGTTTTGTCCTTTTTCCTCACTGGAACCAAACTGTGACCTGCCACAGCCTCCTTCCAGCAGATGGGCGTCCAGCAGGCCTGTGGCCCTAGCACAGCCCACTGACTTGTACACCTATTTCTGATTTGTGGGGAGATTATTAGGATGTTTTTTTTTTTTTTTTCCCTTATTGTGCCTTTAGTTTTCTATCTATTTTATCTGGTTTTGCTCTGCATTGGATTATTGGATTGGGGTGTGGCACATTCTATCAATGGGTCTTCATTAGGAAGTGACACTGATAGGATTGTGTATTTAAAAGAGCTGTTTGTGTAAGACGGTTTAGGGGCCCAGCTGGTAGTCAGAGAGACAGGTCATTTGGCTATTTCACAGTCCAGGTGAGTTGACCTTGACCTGATCATGGGGATTGGCAGTGGAAATCACAGGAGCTTGCTTATGCAATTTGCATTTAGTTGCTGGGAACCACAGAATTTTCTCATGGAATAAGGTAGGGAGTGTCTGCCTCCAGATGTCCCTCCATTGGCATTACAACAGTCCCACTTGAGTTTTCCCAGGGTGTCCTTCTATCATTTGCTTCTTTCATACTTGACTTTTTATTTCAAAAATCCCTTTCATAATTTCCCTTTTTGCTAATATTCTCCTGTTCTATCTAACTCCCCAGCATTCACAGGGCAGTTGAGTTCCTGTGTTTAGAAATAAGGCCTGGCAGAGAGCATTCTGAGGAGGGGCCCTGGGAGGCCACTGAGTCTGCTCTACTGGTGTTAGGAGGGCCATGAGTCTTTTCCACCTCTCAACCTCTTCTCCTCTCCCTGTCCTCCAAACCTCCTATGCTATTTAAGGCCAAGTGGGTTTGGGAATTGCTGATGAAAGACAGGGGCGACCCATAGATGGACAAATGGAGACTTTCTAGGGCCTTCTCACATTCTCAGTTTTAGCAAAGCCAGATAGGGTCCTATTTGGGAAGTTAATAATGGATGACATATTCCAATTTCAACCCAATACATGACCTCCTATCCAAATGTCCTTTCCAGAGAGTTTATGGAGTGTGACCTCTGGTCTTTCAAAGGCTTCAGAAGAACTACAACTGATGCATTTGGGAAACAGGAAAATGTAGAGGCACGTGACTTCATTATGAGATTGCCAGTGGCAGTTAAGGACCCCAAGCCTTTAGCACCTGCCTATAGATGCTGAAAAAGGATGAACTAAGTTTTGGGGAAAATATTAGCACAAAAAGGTGACATTACAGTGTTCTCTCTAACTTACTATAAAATCCCAAATCTTTACCAGTTGTAAATGGACTAAAAAACAACAATACCTATTTCTTACATCGTAGTGTACAGAGTCCCCCAGCATTACATTTTCAGGAACCCTCAGAGGGTCCCAGAAAGAAATAAAGGCACATGCTGTCATTTGAAAAGTGAGAAAACTTGGTTTAGTGAAATGTTCAAGGTCATAGAAGTAGACTCTGCTCTCCATGCAGTGCCTTCTTCAATCTCTGTCCCCCAACCTGACCGTGGGGAGTCACATGTGCATTGCTGTGATTTATTTTGACATCACTCAGTGATATGCCCTATTTTGGCTAGATTCAAATATGGAATTGTGGGGCAATCTAGCTGCCTCAAGGGCAGTAACCCACCCCCAGGGAGGCTGGGGAGAAAGGTTAGATTTTATATTCAGGTTTTTTGGTGTGTATTTTTGGGTTTTTTAAAAATTATTGTTGGCGGGGTTTATGCTCAAACCCATGTACTATTTCAGTGCCAATAAAATTTAGGAAGACTTAAAAAAAAAGTAGACCCTGGAGTGTGTCTTTCTCCAAGTCTCTCAGATCATTTTCTTTTCTTTTTTTGGAGAGGCTTAGGTGAGTGAGATTTGGGGGCATGTGATAGAGTGATAGGAGATCCACATCTTTTTTTCCATGAAATCTGGGTAACTGGTTTAGTAGCAAATGAATGAATGAATGAATGTAGAGAATTGGACCATTGCCTGTCTCTGGATCTTTGTGTTCAGTTTGTAGAAGGGTCCAGTGTACTTCATACCTTGGCAGGTCAGGGGCTGCCGGCCATGGTGGAGAATAACAAGTCAGTACCTCTGTGAGTGAGGATGGCTCCTAAGCCTCTCTTGTCTATTGGGGCCAGCACGAGGAGGTTTTATGAGATCTCCTGGGCTTTCTGCTCCATCCTTGACATTTTCATCCAGGTAAAGCCAGAGTGCAGGTGGGGAATGAAGGAAAAGTGGAATTGTGAAGGGTAAAGGGAAGCCCAAGGGACAGGGGAACACAGGCAATGGGAGCTCATAGATCTGCTTGTTTATCCAAAAAACATCCATGAAATGCATGCAAAGTGCCAGAGTCCAAGGATAATCAAGAAATAGGCCCTCTGGTTCTCAGAGTCCATAAGTCCTGGAGACCGATACATAGGGAGACACAACCAGCACAAGGTTTTATGAGCAGCGCTTGCCCTTTCATGGCAGGGGGCCTCATGTGCTGGAGGAGGGTACTGTTTCCAGGACCAGCTGGCTGGGAACACTGGTCTCTTCCCAGCTGTCTCCCTCAGCAGGAGATTCAGGCTGGAGGCAAATTTTGGTTCTGAGCCAAAAGTGAAGAGCAAGCTTTCTCAGAATTATGCTTCAGTTTTTGGCAGTACCTCCCTGTGGCAACCAAAATCAGCTCCCCTGGAGGTATTTCTTTCCTGCTTTTCTTTGTTACAGGTAGAAAAACAATAAGGGAAGGGGAGGGAGGCTGAGAGACCCTGAACCCCAGGAGAGGCTGGTCTCCAAATTCAGACACTAATGGCATTTACTCAGCTCCAAGCAAGTGCATAGGTGATGTTCACACAGACCACAGGCCTTTTCCAGAAGTTAACAGTAAGTGGGGTTAAGAACACTGACAAAGATATATATATATATATATATATATATATGCAAAATAGAGCCTTAAAAAAACACTGAAAGATTGAAAATAATTGCAAGAATGGCATTGCAGGAATAACTTTTATTGTACCTATGCTCCCCTCCCTAAGAAAGAAAAAAAATGAAAAAGAAAAAAAATCACCCCAGTGGTTATGAATATCTTTGCAATTTTTAATTTTGATACAAGTATCTTCTAGACTGAGTAGGTTACATGAATCCTTCAATCCAAGTTAGTTTTGACACTACTGAATGTGGTTACTGTCAATGTGGTTTAGGTTTCCAGTGAGAAAATTAAATAATGGGAATACCTTTTCTCTGTTAAAAATATCAAGCCTGTAATGAGAACGCCTTTTATGAGGTGAGGAAGGCCCTGCCCCTGGGCTCATGGAGAAGTACTCCCGAGCTGCAGCCTCCTGGGTTGATGGATAGAAAAGGCCTTGATGCCCCCGGGCATCTCAAGGACACTGGTGCCCACCCAGGTGCAGCCTGGACTATCCCACCTGCTTATCATTCCTGGGTGCTTGCTGGTTTTCTCTTTTACAGTAGGCACTGCACAGTTAATTACTGAGGTGAGGAGAAAATACCCCCTCCCATGAAAATTATGGAAATACTATCAGAAGTTAAGGATTAATGAGTATGAACAGGTGTGAGATTAGATGCAGCTGAGACTAACAAGGTACTTGTTAGAGTCATCGTTAAAGCTGCTAAAGCAAACCAAGAAATTCTATTTCTCAGGTGATTTTTCGAATTTTTTCATCTTTCCTAAGCATTTGCATTTCTTGTCCTTGTAACAAACAATCTCATTCATCAGTGACTTCCTACATCAGGATCAACTTCATCAACAGCAGCTTCGTGGAGGGTTAAATTGCTCACATACAGGTTTCTGCACTGTCAATCCAGAGACTATGTTAATTGGCATCATTAAAAACTGGGCCCACCAGCTTGAAGTAATTTACAATCTCATGTTTCCAATCAGTAATTTATTTATAAGTAAAACCTCACAGAACTGTTGGAGATTTTTTATGAAAATCTTGTCATTTTCTACAAAACACATACATCACTCTCAGAACTGTATTGTATGTATGTATGTGTGTGTGTTTTGTTTGTTTTTGCTGTTGTTAGTATTTGAATTTCCTCTCATCAGTTAGAGGGTGACATTGTCCAATTTCAATTATGTGTATGACCTCAAAGCTGAAAAGTCAGTCACCATAAGATTACTCACTTCAAAGGGTCATCCTCAAACAAATGATGGGAGGTGGAGGGTGAGAAACACTACCTTTGTACTTAGGTATATTTGACTAACTATATAAAAAATCCATGTTGTACACAAGGTGCTGGGGCAAGTGGTTTATAGGAAAGTCTTTCTTCCCTGAAAGAGCTTGTGTTTGGAGTGGGGAGACAATGTTACAAATCCTAAATTTATTTTATCATCTTACCGTTGTCATAAGAACTCCAGGGTAGAGTGAGATATGGCACTCATTGCTGGCATTCCCAGAGCTCCATTCCAGTGCTGGCCCTGAGATTAAGGAGGTTAAGGGACTTACTTGGTAGTTCCTCCCATGGGAAGTGTAAGCTTTTAGGTCTACAGTTCAAGCTACCCAAATTCATAACGAAGTGGAGATTGATACATTTGATGCTAAGTATTCCTTTATGCTGAGAAACCTAACTGAAAAGAGGATTGAAATGCCATTTAAAACAACCTCCTATATAGACACTCCCATGGGAGGGTTCTTCCTGGGAAAAGAATGCATGCCTTTTTATTTTTATATATTTTTTAAAGAAACAGGGTCTTATTATATTGCCTATCCTGGCTCCAAATTCATAGACTCCAGCAATTCTCTTGCCTCAGCCTCCTAAGCAGCTGGGACTACATGCTGCACTACCTCCCAGGCACAATGGATGTCTTAGATGCCTCATTTCTCTAAAGCAAACATATCTCAGGGTGCTGAGGATACTTCTGGACCACTGAGAAGTGAAACCTTCATTCAGTTGATTCCTGTTGGGAGGGAAGAGATGTGGAGGGGCTCTCAGGGGCTGAATGTCAGAATCTGGAAAATATCGTTGACATTTGATGTGGAGGAAGTTTCCACAGCTGTAACCGAGCAAGCTCTTAATGTGTCCATCTCTGGAAGGTGGGGAGGAGGGAGTGCTGGACGCTCATTTTGAAATCAGCTTACCTGCCCACATTTCTGCCAGTCTATTTAGTGCGATTTGAACCTTTTCCCAAAATTCAACAGAAGCTTGCATATGCAAATCCTGGTGGAGGTGATACACTGAAATTTATGTCCAGTGAATTAAAATCATGCTCCTGGTAAGTACAAATGAGTAAGAGCATACTTACTTTTAAACTTTAATATAGGGAGGGTGGGGGGAGGGAGTTCAGATCACCTGGAGAGGAAACGCAAGAGAAACCCATCCCATGTGATGTTGGGACAGAAATGCTTGTTGGTTGATTAGTGCCAGATACAGGCTCAGTTCTTAATTTTGCTTTGTTCTCCCAGTACAGCTATGAAGTAGGGATTAAGCACACCCATTTCATGGATGAGGAAGCAGAAGCTTCAGTGGCTACACAGTGAAATTCCCTATACTTCCAGGAGGTTCCATGTAGCATTTGTCACACCAGCTGCAGGCCTTTATAGAGCAGCTTTAATAGTTTATAATTTTTTGTCTTATCATGTGTGTGTGTACTTTGATATAGAGCATGAGCCCCAAGCATTAATAACTGACATTTTCCTTTGTACTCAAGAAACCATGTGTTCATGGCAGTGAGTGCTAAATACCCAAAGAGAGGTGCTGATGATAAATTACAGGGATGCAGAAGTCAGAGAGGTCAGGTCAGGCCACCTGGCTTGGGAGGTTCCTGCAAAGCAGACAGGTGTGAGTGAGGCCTAGGAATAGAAGGCAGAACAAGGTCTCAAGGTAAAATAATAAAGGCTAAGGATGTAGCTCAGTGGAAGAGCACCCCTGCGTTCAATCCCCAGTAGCACAATGGAGAAAGAAAGGAATAAATCAAAGAAATTGGTGTCTACTGTAGTGCTTGTGGGGTTTGAGGAGAAGGAAAGGAGAGTACAGTATGACTAGAGAAAGTTGGCACAACCTCCTTTTCCTGATAGGAGTCAGAGTTAAGCTTCAAATCTGCCCTTTAATTGTGAGCACTGCCCCACCCCCCCACCTTAGGCACTCCTTTTCCATTACTTGCTTTACTTTCTTTCTCAGTATCATTGTACAACATGATGCACTTATTTTGTTAACTGCTTTTCTCCCACAAGATTGTACGGTCCAGGGCAGGGATATTTTTTATTTTGGATCCTTGCTGTATGCCTTTCTTTCTCATATTTGTATACACACACAAAGAGCATTTAGTTTCTGCTCATATGTGCGTGTATATGTGTGTGTGTGTGTTTATAAAGTATATAAAAGTATAAAATATAGGACTAAATGTTCTCTCATCTTTAGTCCTGTTTCATATTTTATACAGTTTTTGATTTTTAAAGAAAGGGGAAAATTTCACCATGTGGTAATTGGATGATTTATTATGCTGATAATAATTCCAAGTCAATATCTGGGAAAGGGGGAACAAGGGGAAATAAAAAGACCTAGGGCCTGGAGAATAGCAAGGCACAACAAGTTCTGAGAAGTCTTTCTGGTGTGGGAGGTCCCGGGAAGTAGGAATTGGGTGATTTATGAAGGTTCTGATACAAAGGCCTGGGCCTGAGAACCCCAAGGAGCCAGGCAGGTGGAAAGTTGCTGAGCCGGTGCTGAAACCAGCAGATAGTGCCTGTAGCTGCATGGGAGTGGAGTGCCAATATCAGTCACATCACCCAGCCTTGATAGAATGATGGAAAGTAAACACTCCCAGAAACATGATTCTGCCAGTCTCCAGAAGAACACAAATTAAGATCTTGCATAAGGAGAAATGGGGATGTGGTATGTTTCCATAAATCTTCCTGCATTGAATTAAAGCTACAAAGAAAAGCTTTCAATACAAATAAGCTCTACACTTAGGTGGTTTGTTTTTTGATCTCTCTTGTTTTCTGAGAACTGCTTTTGGAATTATAAATTTCCTTTTGAGAATTGCATTTATCACGTTGACAAGGTCTTTTTATTGTTGTTCATTTCTTTTTTTTTTTTTTTTTTTTTTTTTTTTTT